>BQNB010090717.1:0-27071 GCA_026074375.1 Tanacetum coccineum | reverse complement strand
TATAAAGCCCTCTCCAAGTGTGGAGAGGGTGTTGCTTCTCATTTTTCTTTTTATGAACAAGTAACCATTTTTTCTTTTTATACTCTCTCACTCTAAAATCTATTTTTCTTATTTTTTTGTTTGGTGATGAAATGATATCCTAACACAGGGTCCGTTTGGTTATGCGTACAGCACCAAGGGGTGTTTGGATGGCTGCCACGCAGCCATAGGGCGCGTTTGGTGTTTAGAAACGGCAGCAAGGCTGCGTTTGGGTCTGAGTTCACCAACAAGGGTTGTGTTGGGTTTATTTACAGCAAGAAAAAGGGGTGTTCGTTGGGTGGTCAACCCACCAACAGGGTGCGTTTGGGTTGTGGTTCGGCCAGCAGGTGCGTTTGGCTGTTAAACACCCGAAAGGGGTGCGTTTGGCAGCCACCGAAACTGGCTAGGATGCGTTTGGTTTATTTGGTTTTGTAACACAAGAAGGGTGTGATTGGTTTTGGTAAACGACCCACAAGGGTTCGTTTGGTTTGATAATCAGACAAAAAAAGGGTGCGTTTGGGTTGCACCACAAAAGTATTTTGATTATTTGATTTAATTTTATCAGGATAATTATATGTGATGAAAAATCTATTGAAACTTGCGACGTCTAAGTATAATAGGTTATTAATATTAAAACGGGATTAATATTAATCTCTAAGCAATATTAGATGAGTTTTTGAGCTAAAAACGGATCTTGGCGCATGTTTGTAACGGGTCATTTTGACCAGAAAATAGAATATGGGATTCGGGGTTCGAGATTTTGAAAGGTCGGAGTTTGGTTTACAAAATATAACAAATTATATTTTTACGGACGTTTTGATATAAAACGGGACTTCTAACTCCCAATAACGAAGAAACTGGAACGAAATCGAAATATACACTTTAGTAGAAAAATAGGTTATTTTTAATATATATTAAAAATGGCAGATATATTAATTAAACGATTTGAGCACTTTCGAGTCCGTTTCGGCCTTCCGGCGAAGCACGAAAGTTGTTCGTAATGACGTTTTACTTTGCCGCGAGGCTTATCAGTTTTAAAATTAAGTTATAGCAGGTCGAAACTAAAGGTCAACGTAAAAGTCAACAGATATTTTAATTAATATTAATACATTACGAGTACGATTTTGAATGATGAAATAAGGTCGGGTAATATATTATTTCAATTAATTATTTTAAGACCATTGTTCGGTTCTAAAAAATGAGAAGGTCTTAAATGGAAACCTTCTGTATTATTTGAGATAAGTTTGATTAGACGAAAATAGTTATATATAATATACTAAGTGTTATGGTTTTAAAGACGCAGAAGTGGTTTCTCATCACTGTATGTATGTATTCATATAAAATATGTATGATTTCGTTCGTAACGATGTACGCTTCGTTGATTTATTTAATACGTGTATTAATCAAGAGGACATAATTATATGTCGTGGTTCTAGATCGTAGCAGATTTCGGTTGTGATTTATTTGGATTATTTGATGTGGTCTTTGATCAAGGTGAGTTTATAAGCCCCATTTTATATGGTTTTTTAATATATTTTTGGGGTTGAGGAACTTGCTTGTTTTAACAAAAATGCATTTACAGGATTGTTTAACAAATTGGTTTAACATACTCTTTTACATAGCTCGCTATGGGATACATTACTTGACTTCATTTTTGGTCACGAATGCGTACTTTACTTTTGAAATGATTATGGATTAGCTTAAGTTGCATGAACTGTTAATTACTCGGAGGGTAAGCGCGAATGTTATAAGATAGATCTATTACTTTTGGGATTGCACAATCCCAGTTCGGGTGTTAGTATAAAATCTATCACTGGGAAAACGAACGTTTAACCATGTCGGATTTACGATTTTGTTAGCGCCTGCGGGCCAACATCATTATCGGCCGGGTGTTTCTGGAGGAACAACCATGATGGGAACATATTATTGTGCATACACGGCCCCGGGTGTTCTTGGAGGGACACCCATGAGGGGAAATATTATTTGCATACATGACCGGGTGTTCTTGGATGGAACACCCCATGGTGGGGAACACATTATTTTTATTACTGCCCGGGTGTTCTTGGAGGGAACACCTACGATGGGTACATTCTTACGGTGCCTTGATAAGTGTGGAATACATAACAAGTCTACCTTCGCAGTTTCATGAACTTTGAGTAATAGTAATTCATTGGTTTAGTACTCACTTCGTATTTAATTTACTATGCTTGAATAAGTGGCAATACATATTGTAACATTTTAGGTGACTTATTTTGGTCTTTGCCTTTCTATTATAAATCTTTTGGGATTAGTTTTGTACTTTTGGTGACCATAAAATCGTGTAGTGGCATTATTTATTAATCTTGGGGTTTTTTACATGGTAATGTGATGATATAGTGGACAAATACATTCTTTTTGAAACTTACATTCATATTTAAAACTAATCTAATGAACTCACCATCACTTTAAATGTTGACACTTTTAAGATGTTTTTATCAGGTGTATTAGATGCTTGGATTTTTTGAATGTGCTATTGGAGTACTTTTAACATTTCATAGTTTTTCATGGTGATGCTAATTTTGGAAAAACTATTTTTTAATTTACAGAAAAGCAAGAGATTGTTTTACAAACGACACTTTTAGAGGTTCGTTCTCTTGATTATCTAGCCGTTGTGTATTAGAAGTAGCACCCCAAGTGGTATTCCCGCTGCGTTGATCGCTCATATATTTGGCGGGTGTTACATTCTTTTTACTAGCAAATCCGGGCTGACCCTTCAGAGAAAACGGATAAATGCCATAAGCTAATTGAGTGCTCTGGATATCCGGGAATCTCATTGTTGAAGCAATCTTATTGACAATAACGGTTGTGAGCATGTGGATCCCTCTTTATCACGTCGAAAAACTGTTTGTTTGAACAAGATTGTTCAAACATGCTTTATCTCAAAAGTTAAGCATTGATTTCGGAATTACCAATTGCATCCTGTTCCCGTAACCCTCGGTGGGTGCTTGGAGCAATTGTGCCATTGTCCGGTTATCAGCCATCGGAACTAATGGAGGATTAACAAAAGGTTCTTCTAAATGAAATGGTTGAACAACAGCCTGTTGGCTTTGTTGTTGACGGTTACGGTTGCGGGTTTGAGAACGAGTGCGCATGCACAAAGTAGAAAAAGAAAATTTAAACTAAATTTAAACTAATTTTTATTATTATTTTTATTATTTTAACAAACTAAATTAACGGATAACGAGAAGACAACTTAAACCAAATAATCAAATTTACTTCACGGTAGCTCTTAAAAATTTTACTTTTTAAGGTGAGCCGTACTTCGTAAATGACACAAATGGCAAGTTTTGAAATCTTTGATTCGAGTTGGGAACTTATTATGATAATACCTCAATTGAAGGTATTATTTGTTGGTGTTCTTTTACCAACTTTGTTTATTTTTTTTAAAATTGAAAGAGAGAATATTTTTGTATTTTTGTTTTAATCTTCTATTTAGAAAGAAAAGAAACATATTTTTTTTACTTTTTATATTTTTATATTTTTTTTTATATTTTTGATTTTCTTAAAAGCGTAACTTTCGAAAACGAAAGGTTCTCCAAAACACGATCAACAAACTTCAAACGATAGAATCTTAATCACAAATCCCCGGCAGCGGCGCCAAAAACTGATTGAAGTTTTACATACATATAAAATATAATATATATAACACTATGGAAATTACCAATTTACCCTTGAGGACAAAGGTGAAAAGGAAAATATTCAAAATATATATAATATAATTTAATACGTATCTTAACCGGGAAGTATGATTCCCCGGGTCGTTTCCCCAACGACTTGTGAAATTGAGACTACGTTTGATGCTTGGACAATGATTTGAATGGGATACAAAGTTTGATTTGATTTTCTAGCAAATGATAACAATTAAGAATGAAAACAAACAACGGGAATTTAAATTTTAACTAAAAACGCAAAACGGGAACCTTAAACGGAAGCTACAAACCCTAAATTTATAAAATTAAACCTAAATTGAGTTTTTCTTTTTTAAATGGACTTAAATTGACTAAAAAGTAAGTTTAAAGAAAACTGGAACAAAAACGGAGTTAAAATGAGCGTTAAAACACGAAAAACGAGAGTGAGAACGAATCTCGTTCTTTAGAAAACGAAATTTTGCCATTTAGACCCTACGAAAGCAAAACTAATTTTCCTATGAACTTTAGGATAAAAGAAAATTTTATAAAAAAGATTTATATTTTTTTGATTATTTTTCTGTTTTTTATGATTTTTTTAAGTTTTTAATGAAAATAAATAATTAAAAATACTAAATAAACTCTAAAAAAATCTAGAAAAATGACAGAAAATAGCTTGAACTATCTAAATCCTAGGAAAAATAAGCCCGAGATTGAAACTTATAAAATAAGCCACGAAATAAGCTTAACAGCTTATTGGGCTTATAAAGCCAAAATGTGTATAAAAGATTACTTGTGCAAGGGTCTTATGAAAAAGACCCAAGGGCACAGCGGTAAGGAGTGGGAGGGTGTGTGTATAAAAAGGTTGAGGTGTTGAGGTCGGGGGTTCGAGTCTTGCTCACCCCCGACTTCCACTTCCCTTTTTTTGGTTTTTTATGAAAAACTTAAAGAACAAAAGTTGTAGAGGACAACTTTTGTATCAACTTTAATAAAAGCACTATAAGCTTAAACTCAAAAATAAGCACTCTAAAAGCTTTTTAATAAGCTGAAAACAGAAAGTTAGCCTTAAAGCTCTAAAAGCTTAAATTCACTAAAACACTTGCACACAATTCATTATAAGCTCAAATGCAATTCTAAAAGCTATCCTGGAAAGCTAATGATGTCTACTATCTAATTTTAATAAGCTAATCTAAGCATTAACACTTTAAGCTAACTAGATTTGAAGATCTAAAATGCAAACTCAGAAGTAAACTCTAAAAGTGCAAAATCAAGTTAAGCTAAAAAGCTCATTAAGCTATACTAAACCTTGAGCTTTTAAAAACTTAACTATCTACTTATATGCTAAGAATCCAAACCATAAAAACAGCTACTATAAGCTAGAAATTTAAATTTAGAAGCTAAGTCTAGGTTACTACTGTTTTTGGTCTTTTTTAGATTTTTATGAACTTTTAAAAGCAAATGTACCTAAGATATTAAGCTAGAAATTTGAAATTTAGTCTTAATCTAACTTATCCTATATCTAATCTATAAATCTACTGAGTTTTAAAAGCTAAAACTTATTTAAACTAACCTAATTTTGATTCAATAAGACCAACAGTATTAACTTATTGTTAATCCTGCTGGTGCAATTGACAGATTGGTTAAACCAAAAATGCAGGTGACCAAGGTGGTCAAACCTGCAATAGACACACTCAAAGAGTGTGTCTAAACACTTAACAAGCAAAAACTACACCTAGGAAAGCTAGGATCAAAAATCTCAAAGATCTAAAAGAACAAAAGCTCCCCTGGTGCACAGTCAAGCAAAATAAGCCATAAGATGTTTTTAAGCTTAAACTAACTTAGCAAAACTTTTTAAAACTTAATCAAATATGCAAACAAAGCTGACCAAAGAAAATTTACCCATTCACTTTGACTTTTTGAGGTCAATTAGCATTAATCCAAACACCCCTTTAGACTATAGCAGATTTCATTAAGCTTATGAAATTGAAAACTAGTTATCAAAACCTTAGTACCAGATTCCTATTAGCTTATAACAAGACTATTAAGCACAAATAAACAATTAGTTAAGCTAGAATTAAGAATCTAAAAGCTAAACTAAATATTTTTGGCTTTTTATTATTTTATGACAACAGTACTTAATCTATTATAAACAGTACTTATTACTAGACATTCAATAGCTTATTACAAGCTTAATAAACATGGATCAACAACTAAATATGCTAGAATCAAAGATTTATAACTATTGCTAACTAATTTTTTTTATTTTTATGATTTTTAAGACAGAAATGAGAATACTATGATCTATAACTATTAAGCTAACAACAGATTCAGAATAATAACTAATAAACACAAAAAGATGATATAAGACTCAAATAAGCAAGTTAAGCACACAAATTAAACTAATAAGCAAATAAGCTAACATTAAGCTAAAATTTAAATGACAAAGGAATTTAAAGGAGAACTTACAAATTGCTTCAGCTTAACAGAAGCTTATAGGCTCATAGAGCTTATCAACAGCTCTGGCTTATAAGAGATAAGCCAGTGAAATCCTTGGGAGCTCTTCCAAGGCTAGCTCCCCTTCCATAAGGTCTTAAATCAATAAGCAAAGGTATTTTAGGTTTAACTGATTTCTAGTTTAAGTATGATTTAAGGCCTTTATTAAACAAGCTCAATCACTAGCTTATAGACTAGTGAGAGCTATAATGAACTTATAAGAGCTTATGAGTAATAGTTGAAGATAATTGGCTTATTTAGAACTTATGAATAAGATAAAAGAGATGAAGACAGATTAAAAGCAAATACTAAATTTCATTAAAACAAGACTTTGATTACATGATTACAAGAGATTTAAGCTGAAAATTATATTAACTCAAAATTAAGCTAAAAACTACAACTAGGTAAAAACAGAAAAAGAAGATGCTAATGTGTGTGTGTGAGTGTGCTATATATAGTGCTCAGCTGAACCTTCTAGCCTTTTCTTGCTCTACACGCTCCCTTTGATTACCACCGTACAATTTCTTAATGATTGGAGAGTTGATCTTCGCCCTTGGATCACTAACGTGACAATTTCTCAATTTCTCACACGGATTGCCAGCGTGGCAATCCGTGATTGAGACGTTTGTGCTTGTTTTGTGAGTGGTAGTAGAGTAAAACCAATCATTTCCTTGTGCTTCTACTCATTCAACGTGTCATTCTTGCTTATGTGGTAAAACGAGAGAGATAATGAATAGTGAAAACCATTTTGGCGCCCTTTTTTCTATTTTAACTGGAAGTGGGTAAACGGGTGGGATGAGTTTGGGGGAATGGCAGGACGAGTCCCTCTCTTTGTTTAATAAAAGTGTAGTGTTAAATATCTTTCAGACTTGGCACATTTGGTCCCTGGAATATTATAAAAGGGTTTATGGGCTTAAGGTTTTTGGGCCCGGGTATGGTTTTTAAGGGGTTTTAGACCATTTAGGCTTAGGGACTACTTGTGTAATTATAGAAACTTGAGGGACTAAAATGGTGTATTTGGGATTTTTGTCTTCTAGTGGTTTTGACCTTTATTAACTAAGGCCTGACTTTTTGTCCTTATTTGATTTCCCGGCTTCTTTTGTGCTCTTCCGTTCCTCGTGTCCGTGTTTGTCCGTTTTTGACTGTTTTCTCGTGATTTTTGTCTTATCCGTACCTGCACACACAAAACACAAAAACAAACATATCTCTGCCATTTTTAGTATGTTTTTGGTCTTTTTAGGGTCTATTTTGATATAAAATGGATATGTGTTTTCACACATATCAAAATTTCCCAAACTAAACGATTGTGTGTCCTCACGCAATATTAAATGCCTTATAACTAATTTTCTCGAAACTTCCCCAAACAAACCTTTGAAAAGTAGCAAATATTTTTGTGGAAAAATTAAGAAATCACAAGTTATAAAACACCCCTATTTCCCATTTTCTAAAACTTTTTTATTTATTTATTTATTTTTTTAATAATATTATTTGACTTTCGTTATTTCCATAACTGTTAGGGATCATAAAACAAGATGCATTTCGAATCCGAGAATGCCCCAAAAAGGATAAATTCATCGTCCCCGACTTTTCAGTTACTCCAAACCAAGCTTAAAACAAAATCACAGCTAAATATCAGTAAAGATGCTAACACTACTTATATTTGCAACTTGTGAACTTTTTACTCCCGATATTTATTGTATATTAGGTGAATGTGCTATTTTGAATTTCAACCATGGATCAACGTTTTGCAATATAGTATGCTTCACGTTTCACCTGAGAATAATAAGTTTGAAGGCGAGATCATCCCATGTAGCGACTTTCGTCTCGACACATCCCAACCATGTGGCTAAGTGACCAGGCTTTTGACACCCCACAGAGACTAGTATTGGGACTCACGGACCTTAGGTTTCAAAAACTCTCAAGTTTCCCAAATATACATAGCTTATAAAATAGAATAGTCAAAGTTTAGCTCAAAAGAGCAAAAGAATATTTTGACATTTACAAAAAGAAGTCAATTATTAATTTATATTTAACTATTAGACATTTATGCAATTGTAACCCGCGACCTTATTTAGAAGGCTGCAATATCGGTTGTGATCCGGCAAGAATCACAAACTTTTACATCTCGGATCTTATTCCTACTATGGTCTTTCTTTAGAAGACACCAATCGGTTGTAGCCGCTAGAGGAAGAAAACTTTTATCAAACCCACAGCTTATATTATAATATATTTTTTTTACTTTCTTTAGAAGACTACCACATCGGTTGTGAGTCGGCAAGAGGTAGTAAACTTTTATTAGCCCACAGCTTTTATTATTTATTTTTTTTATTATTTATATATATAGAAGACTTCTTTTTGAAAAATTTAAGTATAAATTTGAACTAAGACTAAAATTTTTGCTATATATTACATAAAAATTGTTGATTTAAGTTTACTTTCCAAAAAACAGCACGTATATTAATCCGGTTAAGAGCTTATGGGAGAAAAAGCCACAAGTTACATAAATGAGCTCTTAAGATTTCCAAATAATCTTTGTTTAGCATCCTATTCATACTTAACTCTATCATTTTTCATTCTTCGCGAATTAGCGAACGCTTAGCCTAAAAGTTAAGGAACAAGCTAGAGCTCAACACGCTCGATCGGGTCAAAATTTACTCTTATTCTTACCCAGCAAGAAAGTCAAAATTGTGACAAAAACACTTATTTTATTTTTGAAAATTTTAAATTTTTCCATATTTTTGAAAATTTTGGTGGGAAAATGGGGTACGCGAGAAAAAAACAATAAGTAGGTAACATCAAGTCGATAGATTCCCTCCCCAAACTAAAACAAAACATTGTCCTCAATTTTTAAAGAGGGTCTCTACGCAAATCTAAGCCGTTTATTAATTATGCAAAGATAAACGTGAATCGATAAGATGAAAGGATATTGGATTTCCCCAAACTAATTGCAAACAAACGATAGGAAGCTCGAGTGAATCGGGACACAACACCAAACTTGAGAGTCTTCAGAAAATTTGGGTCTATCGTGCAAACATCACAAGCACAAACAACAAACAAAAATAATGGAAGAGTACAAGCCTCCTCACAACACATTAGAAAATAGAAAGAAAAATAGAAAATGGATAAGCATGGGGTGCCTCCCACGAAGCGCTTTGTTTTTGGTAACCGAGTCACATAGCTTGACTCGATCCCTGAATTTATTTGTCCTTAGGGAGAGCAAATGGAACTGGCTTAAGAGAAAAATGAAAAGTAGATATGCCGGGGTCAAAAACGAGGTCGTCACTCCTGAGAGAGAGAATAACAAGAGAATCCTCTGGGTAAGTGAAAAATGGAAGAAAAATCCAAATGACAAATGTGAAGGAATTGACATCTTCAACATTTAGGGATAAAACAATTTCTCCTTGGTTAAAATCTTCATCATTCTTCATGGCCGTATCGGGCTTAAAATTTAAGCAAACGTCTGGTGGTTCCGGCGGAGGACGAGGGGCTGACGGGTTATCTTGATGATCAAGGTTAGGTGACTCATGTTCGGGAAGGAAAGTAGAATTATCTTCATCTTCGGAATCATCATTCTCAACGCCTGGTGGAATTAAATCATCTGGAACGAGGAAAATATCGATCTCTTCTTGAACGTGGTCACTATCCTTAACGGGGATAGGAGATACGGGAAGAGACTCGATAATTGAACTTGGATTAGCATGAACATTTTCTGGTGATTAGGAAGTTGAAATCTCACAAAGCAAATTCGTAAGACTAAGATATTCCTCATGCTCACGAACAATCCTCGAAGTAGGTGAAATGATTTCTCCGGCGAACTCATGGTGAAGAGGATTACTCCTTGGAGAAAAAGTAATCGAAGTATTATGGATGGATTCATTTTGTTTTGGTTCATGATCGGAAATCACTTCGGGAGCGAGATTATGGGTGGTATCATCACTAAGCAGATTCTCAAGAAAAATTACGTCTCCTTCTGAATCAAAATAACCTTCCTCAAAATTAGAAGAAACTTCCATGGCTAGAAAAGCATCGATCTCATCAATATCGTCTTCTGGATTGGAACACTCAACCTTATCGGACAAAGGTGTGTTAAGTAAAACTGGCTCATCGGAATTTGAAACGTTGGAGTTCTCGTTTTCGACATCTTCTTCTTTCTCGTTAAAGAGAGGATTTACGTTGCTAGAGGTGAAGTTGTCATCAAATTCGAAAAGAGGGTTTGAATAAACTTGAAAATTTTCTTCATGAACACCTTTTTTAAGAAGAGTGAGTTCATCGGCGAACTCCTCAAGATTATCACTAGTCTTCACCGGAGAAGAACTAGGAGGAAGAGCATCGGAATGATTAGTGGTATTGCCACTAAATGGCTCATCTTTCGAAAAATCAATGATAGAAATAGCATGAGCAAATTGCTTATTCTTGCTTTTCTCAGATTTTTCAGCATAAAAGACAAGTTCATCGCTTCCTACACTTAAAGTTAATTTTTCCTCGTATAGATCAATGAGAGCTTTTGCAGTGCGAAAGAAAGGTCTCCCTAAAATAATTGGCACTCTCGGGTCTGGTTTAAAATTAACCACTACAAAATCAGCAAGAAAAGTGAAACCGTCAACTCTAACTACAACATCCTCGGCTATACCCATTAGGTGCGTAACGGAACGGTTAGCAAGCTCGAGTGTCATTCGGGTGGGAGTCAAAGCTCCAAGCCCAAGTTGCTTGTAGATAGAATGAGGTAAAATATTTATGCTAGCTCCGGAATCGGCTAAAGCACTAGTCCTATCAAGTTCTTGTAGAGCACACGGAATAAGAAATTTTCTGAGATCTTCGAGCTTCTCGGGAACTTTGTTCAAGATGATGACGGAACATTCAGCATTTACGGTTGTGATGGCGATTTCTTCAAGTTTCTCTTTGTTTCTCAATAAAGTGCTTAACCATTTGTTGAATTTCGGCATTTCAATGAGAGCATCTTTTAAACCAATTTCTAGACGGAGTTGTTTAAACAACTTCATAAACCTGCTCTGCTAAGTACTGGGTTTATCATTCTCTCTTACTTTCATCCTCTCGGGATATGGAAGTTTAGGTTGATATGAATCAGGCTCTGGAGAATTTGGCTCTTGAACAGTTTTCTTAGCCTTTGGTTTCGGAATTTCAATAAAAATGGAATCATGATCCTCCGGAGGTGGGACTTGTGCGGTATTTTCTGAACTTGGTTTTTGCACTTTGTCCATTGACGTCTCCGGGTTTTGTTCGGGTTCCTTTAGAGGAGTAGAAACAACGGGTGTAGGAACAAGAGGAGTCGAAGGTCCTTCACAAGTTTTACCACTTCGTGTGGTGATAGCATTCATGCTCACGAGGGTTAGTTACGGTTTGACTTGGAAGAGTACCTGAATTTGAAGACGAAGCGGTGTTGGAAGTTATGTACTTAGAAAGCATTTCCAGATAAATTTTGTCATCTGGTTTTGTAAACCTTTGGCCTTGATTATGCATATTCTCAATACTTCATCATTGCCTTGACATATTCTCAAAATTGGTCTTTGAAACACCTTGCATTTGTTGAGTAGGAGCTTGATAAACTGGGGTTTGAATCGTTGGAGGTTGGTAAACTTGTCCTTGGCTGAAGTTACGGTTTTGATTGACATTGGTTCCTTGATTATTTCCTTGATTTGGATTGAAACGGTTTTGATTGTTTTGAATTGGAGGAAAACCAGGAGGTCGAATTTGGTTTGAAACCATTGGAGGTCTAGAACTGGTATTTCCTTGATTAAAATTGGCTGCAGCAGCTTGTGAAACGTATCTTGAATGTTGTCTTGATAAACGTTGCCATCGGTGGCTGGACAGTTTTTATAAGAATGAGTACCTCCACAAGTTACACAACTCTGCTCGACCGCTTTTACGGTTGCGGGAGCTTGGGCTTTTTGTTTGTCGATAAGCATAGTCTTCATCAAATTCTTAAGTTCAGAGACTTCGGTTGTAAGAGCAGCAACATCTGGTTGAAATTCCTGGTGTAGATGATTCGAACTCACTTTGCAAACGAACTGCTAGTTTCGTGAATTACGAAACTTGGATTTACTTTCGATTACTTCTCAAAGCATTCACGAGGCATTTTCCAAAGTTTCACCCGCAGCAGATTCAACGAATCATGGATCATTAGCATTCAATGCAGTGTTAAAAACGTATCTAATTGATGCAATGTAGAATAAGTTGTTGTGGGGCCTATGCTCGAAGAAGGTCATTAAATCGATCCAAGCATCATATAATACGATTCCTCAAATCTTTGTTGAAATCTCGTGATTTTGTTACGAAGATTTGTCGGTTTCGATAGGAGGAAAGTATTGATTAATGAATTTGAAAACAAGTATCATCCCATGTCAAAATGATCGAGGGAGGTTCTTTTTTTTAGCAAAATCCGGGTGAGCCTTCAAAGGAGAAAATGGAAAAAGCATAAGCTTAATGTCGTGCTCTGGTATATCGGGAGGAATCTCATTGTTGAAGTGATTTTATTGAAATAACGGATGTGAGCATGTGGATCCTCTTTATCATGTCGATATAAATCGTGTGTTTTGAACAAAGATGATCTAACAATGCTTTAACTCAAAGTTGCATTGATTTCGGGAATTTACAATTGACATTACATCTTAACCCTCGGTGGGTGCTTGGAGCAATTGTACCATAGTCCGGTTATCAGCCATCGAACTAAGGGGGAGGATAACAAAAGTTCCTTCTAATGAAATGTTTGGATCATAAGCCGGTTGGCTTTGTTGTTGATGGTTACGGTAGCGGGTTTGTGAACGAGTACGCATGCACAAAGTAGAAAAATAAAATTTAAACTAATTTTTTTTTTAATTTTTTTTAAACAAACTAAATTTACGGATAACGAGATACTACTTTTAACACAAATAACATCAAATTTACTTCACGGTTAGCTCTTAAAAATTTTACTTTTTAAGGTGAGCCGTATTTCGTAAATGACACAAATGGTAAGTTTTTAAATCTTTGATTCGAGTTGGGAACTTATTATGGATAATACCTCAATTGAAGGTATTATTTGTTGGTGTTCTTTTACCAACTTTGTTTATTTTTTAAATTGAAAGAACAAATATTATTGTATTTTTGTTTTTAATCTTCTATTTATACTAAAAAGAAAAGAAAAATATATTTTTTTACTTTTTATATTTTATAATTTTATATATATATATTTTTTAACAAAAACAAAACTTTCAAAAATGAAAGGTTCTTCAAATTAATATCAACAAACTTCATCGATAAGAATCTTTAATCACAATCACCAGCATTCGACGCAAAATTCGATACGCTTTTAAAATATATGATTATATATTAATTATATGAAAATTACCCAATTTACCCTTGAGGACAAAGGCAAAAAGGAAATTCTTCAAAAATATATATAATATAATATAATACGTATGATAACCGGGAAATATGATTCCCCGGGTCGTTTTCCCCAACGATTTGTGAAATTGAAACCACATTTGTTGTTCGAACAATGATTTGAATGGGAAATAATAGTTGGATTTGATTATCTATTTCTATAACAATTAAAATAAGCAAATGAAAACAATTAAGCACGAAAACAAATAACGGGAACGAAGAAAACACGACAAATAAGCAACTATGCTAAATTTTAAGCCTATGAATGCAAATTTAAAATCTAAAGCTAAATTAAGACAAAGAAAAATTTTAAGATAAAGAAAATTATTTTTTTATTATTTTTGAAACTTTTTTTATGAATTAAAAGCTAATTTAATGATTAAAAATCCTAGAAAATAACAGATTAATTTCTAAAAATTCTAAAAAATGATTTTAAACAAATTATAAAGGAAAATGAGCAGATTATAAAAAAAGAACAGCTTAAATAAGCATAGCAGTACTAACTTGAGAGTTAGTACTGCTAGCTTTAAAATATATAAAATCAAGCTTAAATAAGCCTAGCAGTACTAACTTAAAAGTTAGTACTGCTAGCTTTAGACTTAAAGCTGCTAAACTTTTAAAACTAAATAAGCTAAAAGCTAAGAACAAAAAGCACTTCTAAGACTGAAATTATTTTAAAAAGCTTTTAGAGAATAACTAATAAGCCTGAAATCTTCTAATAAGCTCAAACAGTATAACATAATTTTGTACTGCTAAGCTTAACTTTGAAACTGAAAAGACAAAAGGCAATGTTGCAGCTTAAGTTTAGATGACAAAATAAGCTAGAATTTTAAAACTAATTGAAATATGACCTAAAAGCTATTTATAATCTGAAAATCAAAGACTAAAACCTATTTAATCCTACTTAAAATGAAACTAGAAAATGACTGTTTTACTAAAATGACTGCTGATGCAGTTTACACCTTTGAACCATAACTTTTAAAACCTTTTAGTGCAGACCTTAGAAACCATTCTTAACACTCAATTAACCCTATCCTAAGAATAATTCAAGCAATGACTAATCATAAAAATGATTTACACTAAAAATGCAAAAGAGACTTAACAGTTTTGGACTTATATTATTCTAACTAATGAAATCTCAATTTACTCTAACCTAACTTATGAAAACAACTTAAACACACTTAGATGAGGAACTAAAAACAATATCCTAAGACCAAATGGCTTCCAGCAGTACTAACCTATGGTTAGTACTGCCATGCCAAACACCCATTTAACAATACTCATGTTCATATTAGCTTATGAAGATGAAATTTAAGAGCTTAAATTCTGAATACCAGATTATAATTAGATTAAAAAAACCTTAATAAGCATGAAACTATAAGTAAATAAACCAGAAACAATAAGCTATAAGCTAAGCTAATATATTTGGATTTTTATGGATTTTTAGGACAAATTATGAAAAACTAAGATCTAAACTACAAAAGCTAAAAACAGATGATCAAACATTATTAATAAGCTTAATTAAACAGTAATAAGCACAAATAAGCTAGAGTTAAGCAGAAAATAAGCAAATACAACTTATTAATATTAAGATACTTGAGTTTTAAAAAAAAGAGTATAACTCTAACAGAAAACCTGTAGCTTAACAAAGGCAATAATGTTCAAGAGAGCTTTTCTATTAGCTCTAGCTTATCTTATGGGTAAGTAGTATAAAGTCCTGGGGAAGCTCATCCAATGTAGCTTCCCTTCCATGTAAGCTTATTTTTCTATAATCCAAGGTGATTAGCTGATTTTTAAGATATAAGTGAATTAAGGATGGAATTAAACTCATTCACACCTTATAGATTGTGGAGAGCTTATAAGTAACTTTGAAATAGTAGCTGCTTTTGAGTAGAATAACAACTTATGAAAAACTTAATAAGGATTTGATTAAACTTAATTAGATTACAATACCTTAAAAACTAAAAGTTACAAATTACTAAAAGATAAAATTACATTTTAAGATAAAATTGCATAAGCTACAACTAAATTAAGCTAAAAATTCTAAAAGCTAAAACTAGATCGTGTGTGAGAGTGAGTGGCTATATATAGCCTGTCTCTGAAGCTTCTAGGTCCATATCCTGCTCCTCTTGAATCAATCTTGGCTCTTCAATCATTTCTCATCATTGGATGCTCACTCTTGACTTTTGAATTAGTTTTTAGCACCTCGGATGCAGAGTGGCAATCCGTCGTTTGATACCATTTGTGTTTACCTGTGAGCACCTTAAGTATAAATCCCAACATTCCCTTATGCTTCCTTATTATCCAACATGGCATTCCTTATTGGGGATAGACCAATAGGGCGCATTTGATGATGTATTACTCTGCCCATGTGTACTTTGTCCCATGAATTGTCTTTTCTGTCCCTTAACTTAAGTTTTCCCTTTGTTTTTCACCTTCGGTGGTTAATGGAATGGAGACGGGTGTCCGTGTACAGTTAAAAATCTCTTATTCCGCTCGTTTACATATAAGGGTCGTTTGGTATAATTTTGAACCCGGACGACCTTATTTTTTTTTCTTGACCAGGGTTTGGGCCAGAGGTTATAAGGGATTTGGGCCCGGGTTATGGAGTTTGGATTTGTTATAAAAAGGTAACGGTCGTTATCTTTTATTAATAAAAAGATAATGACTGTTAGGGCATTTAGGGTTTGTTTTGTAATTTGGTTTAACATGAAGGACTGATTTGGTAACTTTGGGATTTTGTCTTTTTGTGTTTGACTTGGGTTGACTGAGAATTGACCAAGGCTTGACTAGGGTTTGATTTTGATAGCTTCCTCTCGGCTTCTGCGATGCTTCCATTCCCTGACTGTTGAGTTTGCCCCGGTTTTAAACGTTTTCTTGGGATTTTTGCTTATGCGTACTACACAAGCACAGAAGAAAACATAAGAATATACATGCTTGTATGCACAGTTTGGGTCTTTTTAAGGTCCTATTTGATATAAAAAATATTGGATATGTGTTTTCACCCATGTGACGGGGTATCTTCATTTGATTGTGCCTGCAGCCGTTTGTTTTCACGCACTCCTGTTTTTACCACCAAAATACCAAAAAAATAAAAAATAATAAAAATTTTCAAAAACAAAATAAGTGTTTTGTCATAATTTTGACTTTCCAGCTTTGTAGAATAAGAATAAATTTTGACTCGATCAAGCGTGTTGAGCTCTAGCTTGTTCCTTAACGTTTAGACTAAGCATTCACGAATCTTTGTGAAGAACAAAAAATGATAAAGTTAAGTATGAGTTAGATGCTAAACAAGGATTATTTGGAAATCTTACAAGCTTATGTGTGTAATTTGTGGCTTTTTCTCCATAAGTCTCAACCGGGACTAATAATACGTGTATTTTGCAATTTAATTTGAGTCCAAAATCATTTTTGAGATGTAGTCAATAATATTTTTGTCTTAGTTCAAATTTATACTCAAATTTTCTAAAAAGAAGTCTTCTCTATATATCATGAAATAAAGTGTAAAAAAAATTGATGAAAAATGAAAAAGAATGATGAGTAATAATTATAAACTGTGGGATGATAAAAGTTTGCTGCATCTTGCCGACTCACAATCGATGTTGCAGCTCCCTTTAAAAAAGGCCTTCAGTAAGAATAATAATCCGAGACTGATAAAAGTTTGCTGCATCTTGCCGGCTGACAACCAATGTTGCAGCCTTTTAAAAGGTCGAGGGTTACGATTGCATCATGGTTATATTTAATGTTAAGTGTGATTTAATAAATATAGGGAAAATCTCTTTTTCTTAAATTTAAATATGCTTTTGAACTAAGACTATTTCATTTTAAGTTGTGATTTTTCTAAATAAGCTATGTATAAACGGAAAACCTAAGAGTTTTTGAAACCAAAGGTCCGTGAGTCCCAGTGGGGTGTCAAAAGCCTGGTCACTTAGCCGCAAGGTTAGGATGTGTCAAGACGAAAGTCGCTACATGGGATGATCTCGCCTTCAAACTTATTATTCTCGGGTGGAACGTGAAGCATAGAAATTTTGCAAAACGTTGATCTATGGTTGAAATTCAAAATGGATCATTCACCTAATATATATTAATTGTCGGGAGTGAAAGGTTTCATAAGTTACAAATATGAGTAGTGTTAGCATCTTTACTTGTACTTAACGGTTGAATTTCGTTTTTAAGCTTGGTTTGTGACAGTTGAAAATTGGGGATCGATGAATTTATCCTTCGGTACATCTTTAGATTATTCTATAGACGCTTCTTGTTCTATCTGATTCCCGATGTTATAAAATTAACGAAAAGTCCAAACATTCAAGGGAAAAAAGAAAAATACAAAAATATGTGTGGTAATAAGTGTAGATTTATAAAAATGGTAAAAACGGGGCGTTTTCAAAACTAAAGATTTCTTAATTCCCTTTAACGAACACTTATCAACTTTGTGAGGTTATTAGTTTAAGGGCTTTGAAAATTTTGGTTTTCTAAGCGGATATTTATATCATTGTGTGGGGACACGCAATAGTTTAGTATGGGGGATTTTGGTATGTGTGTAATTACACATACCTTTTACCTAATAAAACGACCCTAAACGACCAAAAACGCATATAAAATGCCATAAATATACTTGTTTTTGTGTTTGTGTTGTGCAGGTATCGGTATTTACTAAAGGATAAAAAACAAAGCCAAACCGGACAAAACTAGAGCTGAATTGGAAAGAGCTGCGGGAAAACAAAGCTGCAGGGGGACATAAATATCTTATTGGGCCAACCCTTACCCGAGTTAATGGGTCGGGTCAACCCAATAGTATTTATTTACTAAATTATTAAGCCCATAAGCCCAAATGCCAAAAATTAATATTAAGCCCATATACTCATTTAAAGATACCGGCCCATCACTATTTAGCCCAAAAACCATCCCTGTAACAAACTGTTAACCCAGTTACCTTTTCATTCCACTTACCACTGATACTCCTAAAAGGACTATGGTGCAAACCCATACTAAACCTCAAAGGGTCCTTTATTACCAAGATAGCAAACCTTTTATGTACCCACAAGGACCTTCTGTGCAAATCAAACATACACTTTCAGGGGTCCATCCTATCTTGCATTTTCCCAATCAATTTACAGTTTAACCCAAAACCACCCTTTCTCGCAAAACAAAAAGGACACTATTGTATGTCGTTTCATCTTTCCCTGCATAACCAGACAAAACCCTCACCCCACTCCAAACCTATCACCCTCACCAGCTCACCCCACCTCACAAAGCCTCACTTACCACCTTGGCAATCCTAAACTATATCAATGGTCAAGATTACATCAAAGATTCAAGGGTTGTGATTTGAGATTGAGCTCCAAGGCTAAATGGAGGGCTATGATTGAAGCTTCGAGCTCTCTCACAACAAAAGCACAACAAGCACATAAGTTGAAGACCTCACAGCTTATAAAAATAAAGAAGACAGAGAAAAAGAAAAAAGTATCTAGGAGTAGTATAGTTTTAGAGTAGTTTAATTTAGTTTTTAATATTTTAATTTATATTTGAAGTCTTTAAAATTCTATCAATTAAACTTTTTCAGCTTTGTAATCTCTTAAATTTTAATGAAATTTCATTTTTAATGTTTAATGTTACCATGTCTTATTTTTATGCACTTTATGATTAGAACTGTTTCAAAGCCATTGTTATAAGTTAATTTAGCTTTTGTTCAATCAGGTTTAGCTGTTAGTAGTTTCTATTAACCTGTTAGAAGTTTAAAATGGCAAATAAAGTTTTTAAGGGGTGTTTGAGTCAAGGACTCAAAACGGGTAAAAAATGGTTATAAACTTTCTTTGGGTCTCAAAATAGTTTTCATTAGCTCTAATTAGTTCTAATGGATAGTTTTAATAAGCTCAAATAAGTTAGTGCTATTTTTTAATAAGAGTTTTTTTTATAAATTAAATAAGTCTTTTTTTTCCTTAGGTGTCTGAGAGTTTTTTAAAGTTTTTTTTTTTAAAGGTTTAGGGAGGTTTGTTTATAAAGAAAGGTTTTTTGGGAGAAAAAAGGGAGAAGAAAGTTTTTTTTTTTTTTTTTTTTGAAGTTTTTTTTTTAGGGGGTGAAAGGAGTTTTTTTTTTTTTAGGAGGACGAAGAGGGGGTTAAGAGAGGGAGGTGTTATAAATTTTTTTAAAGTTTTTTTTAAGTTTTTTTTTTTTAAGTTTTTCTTACTAAAAATCCAAGACTGCCACTTTTGAAGTTCTCATTGGTCAATCTTCTTTAAATTTAGTTCTTTGACTTAAATTCAGTTACTAGTGCATCATGATGCACCTATTTTTTTTGGTCTTAGGTATAAGTTTTAATAGTTTGCATTTTAGTATCTTATTTTTAAGCTAACTGTGATAATTTTTTGTACTCAATCTGTGAACATTTTGATCTCATGATTCAAGGCTTTATGTTTTGTTTTCCAAGCTCTAAATGTGTCTTATTTTAAGCCTATAATCTGGTACTTAAGCTTTATTGGCTGTTTTATAAGTTTTAAGAAAATGGGTCAAAACAGTTACTTTTTCTAAGTATAGGTTAGTTTTTCATCAATTTTCAATCCAATTTTTAGGATAGTTAGAGTTTGTTTTTAAGTTTGAAAATTTGAGCATACCCATAACAGCCAAGAAATTATCAGACTAGGTAACGTTATCTTTGACTAACAAAGTAGGCTCCCAAACACATAAAATACCCCCTGAGTTTCCTAAAGAAGAACTAAGAGCATAATTAAAAGAATAATTACCCCATAACGTCTTAATAGTAACCAAATCCATGCTCTCCATTTTAGTCTCCTGAATAGATACAAAATTAACATGATGTTTCATACACAACTCTGTTACCCAACCTTTTTTGCCTTATGACCAAGTCCATGAATGTTTAAGAACAAAAAATTCATTTGACAACGCTGCATTCTCCTTGTAAGCCGGTAATGAATTCAATGTTCCGCATACACTCTTCTATATTATAGCCCATAGTTTGTCCTACCTTAACTAACTCGTCTATCAATAAATGCTATTATTCGATAAAAGTTTTCTTTTGGGGACATACTCTTCAAGCTTATTTGAAGTAGAATTAACATGCTCATTTACCTCATTACTTGTAGCCCCTTTCACCTTTTTGTTCACCTCCTCCACATTAATCACACTTGGTGTACAACCAGGTGGATATTTCAAGTCGTCACTACTATCCTTTCTCTTGTTCAGGATATCATATAAATTAAAATGGTCATCGGATAGAAACTTTTCCTTATCAGGCATTGTATTGTTGTGGTTGTTATCATAAAGTAAGTCGTTATTGTGCATGCAACTTGATTTAGAGACCCTCTCAACATCATTATCTGCTGTGACTTTATCTCCAGACTGTGACCCGTCGTCTTCCACATCTTCATCATCATCAGATGACTCACTTTCATAAGAATCATTACAAGTAAATAGATCTTAGGCTTCCATTTTCCTTTGCACGAACCCAATACACTAAACCTTTCACAATGACTTTAAAATGTTTAGCAATTATCTCGTTGAGCTTAGTTTTCACACATAAACGCTTACAAAATAGAGATTTTTCAGCTAAATCCTCCCATTCAACAAGGTCACCCCATTTAAATGCCACTTTAGCAAATGTATTACGAGTCCACACTTTTAGAGGAAAGCCTTTGAGAGAAATCTAAACGACTCTCACCACTAATGAAAGAGTTACAAGCTGGTTTCAGAGAGGAGAACCACGACCCCACACCTGTAAGATTCAAAAGTTTCCCCTTGGCAGAGATAGAGACAGTTTCAATAAGAACCCATAAGCCTCCCAAATAAGTGAGTGACAAGTTCTGAAAACCCTCCTTTTCCAGAATAACGTATAGATTAGGCATGGCTGTGATATCTTTTACTTTACCCATAAGAGACAAACTAAAATCTCTATCCGAAATACACGAGTCATCAAAAATCAAAGATAGAAGTGTAACATTAACATCATTCACACACAAAGATGAAAATAAAGAAATTTTAGAGAGAAAGAGGGTTTAGAGAGAGAATGAGGAAGAGAGAAAAGAAGGTGGAAGGAACTTGCATAAAAGAGAGAATGAAGAACCAACACCCTCCTAACATGCTAGGAGGGTGGGATTTATACCCTGATGACGTACCCTCCCCTCTGGCTCGAAGGCCTCCCCTTCGAGCTCAAATGGGATCTACTCCCAATTACACCTAGAAACCTTTGAATAGTTTCTAGTGGCGTAAAACTATCTTCGCGATGGTTACTAGTATGGGAATCTGATGCGTATTTCTTTTAAAATATATTTTATCAAGTTTTAAATTTATAAAACTCGATCTACCTAACGACGCACTAACGGGCAGAGAACCCGTTCGTGGGTAGTATAGATTGGTAAATCCGAGGTCGTCCCAAGAGCTAAGTTGTAATTAGTTTTAATTTGAAATGTCACGTTTTGAAAATGGTTTTTGATTTTAATTGAAAGAAATAGAAAAACATTAAAATAAATAACTGAAAAGTAAAAGGATAGGAGATATCAAGAGAGAAAATGTGCTAACCTAGTTACTTCATTACTATTGTTATGAAGACAATTTCCTGTGCAATCTCAAACTATGGTTTCATTACTGGTTTCTAAGGTCGATAGACTTGAATGTGCATATGCAGTCTATCCTATACTCCCTGCGATTCCGAATAAGTCCTGAATCATCTAGGAGGTAGGTTATCCAGGTTGCAGTGATTAATCCTAAATATTCCCAAAACATATCTAATAACCTATAAAGATTATTAACCCCCTCTGAAAGAGTTCATGTTCTTTTTAAGTATCGAGTGATTTGTGCGATGACCGGTCAGTTCCTACACCAGGTAAAGAGTTAGTAATCCTCCCTAGTACCCATTAGATCCCACATAGACAAGGGAAATTCTATATAAAAGGGCAGTCTAGGTCCACACCACCGCTGACCAATACCTAGTGGTTACACGATATGTCCAAGGAATATCTAATGAAACCATAATTTAACAGTAAAAAATCATAACAAAAGTAAATTCATACTATGCTAGGCACTTTAAGTGCTTTAGCCGCTCATGGGTAACGGAAACAAACAGAAGAGATAGAAAAAGTCATAGATTAAAAACAACTCATAATTCCCTTATAAGTATTTCGTTTTTGTAACTATTAAATACCAAAAGAAGTAAGAGTGTGATCTCTCTTAACTACCAGTTGAATTCTTTGAAAGGTTGTGAACCATTTGTCGCCTTTCCAAATGTCTAAGATGGAAGAGATGTCGGAATAGCTTGAATGAGGCCTCTATTTATAGTTATCATACTTTTACGGTGTAACCAATAAAGGTGTTACGCCGTAACCAACTTACACGGCATTCATAATTAAGCAGCTGTTACGGCGTAACCAGATATGGTGTTACGCCGTAACCTTCATATAACTTCCATATGTACGTGATCTTCATTCCATATTTAGGGATCTTCATGGTTTAACGGTCGTAATTAGGATAAGGTGTTACTCCGTAACCGATAACTTTGACAAGATTTCCTTCCAAATTTAGGGTTACGGCGTAACCAGATATAGTGTTACACCGTAAAGTCTTTCTTGATCTTCGTACTTGCTTAATTTATGTTACGGCGTAACCATTTTTGGTGTTACGCTGTAATATTCTTCTATAATTACACTTTAAAGTTATTTCTCCCTTGTTTGCTTGTCAATATTCCTGCATATCACCATAAAAACTACAAAACAATAGAAAATATCAATCGTTTGAGTGTTAGTGAAAGCATTTGCAAGATATTATTAGGGGGTATTTTGCCAAAAAAAGGTTAAAAAATATTTGATGTTATCAAATAACCCCACTTGAACTTCAAGCATGCCCTCATGTAGAACCTGGTAAAAACATTTCATAAAAATTTCTCAAGAATAACTTTCAAGAAATTAATTTATAAAACTCTTATGATAGAAAACATCAAAGCCGAACACCTCACGAAAAGGAGATAAAAAGTCACTCCGCTCTCCCCTAGTCTAAGTGTTTCATTTTCAGGGTGATCGCTCAATTGAACAGTTTATAGCATGTATTCAAATCAATAATCTTGGAAAGTACACAAATCTACACCCATTAGAATTAGGGTCTAAATAATTCTCAAAGGCAACAAGGGTATCATGGTTTAAAGGTGATTAAGGTTATGACAGACATGGGATACATATTTAATTGTTGATAATATAAAAACACAAAACAAATAGTCTAAAGTAATCTAAGGTTGTCATAACTAGCTACTGTCCATCCATGGGTCCAAGAGTCAAAGTCTCAAAATCTAATCTTCAATAATAGGCTACTAGCTCCATTTTTCATAAGTATTGGTGTAATAATGGGCTACTAGCTTTATTTTACAAAGATGTTTTGGTGCAATTATGGGCTACTAGCTCCATTTTTTTATTTTTTATTTTGCACCATCTTTATATTTTTAGCACATTAGTGGCCTTTTTGTTGCACCCTTTTTTCTTCATGGTAAATATGAAAATGCTACAGGGGATTGCCCCTCAACATTTGATATTACACGTACATCCCTCCACTTGAGATAAACAATGTCGAAAGTGGTGGTACATGGGGGTCTTGATAGATCATACGATTGGACTGTCCACGAAAGAATATAATTCCGTTCTATTCCCTTCAACGAACCATGGACTTAAGTAGCCAGAGATTTCAACACAAAGAAAATAAAGACTACAGGGTAGGCTAAGGTGAAATGGTGTAACGAAACATTTAGAGTTATGGTGAAAACATAGATTGGCTCAACAAGGGTGATCTAGGGGTATTTTGCACTAATAATGAGTGCAACAGAAGGGTTTATCATGGGAGGTCGACAAGTCATGTGGTAACAAGTCAGATAAAACACACACATATAGGGCTATTTTGGGGTTATTTTCCTAATATGTTTCCTTCTTGAACTATCTATTCCTGCTAATCAATTAGGTCTCGAAATGATGTACATGCCAAGTTCTAAAGTCTACAATACTACCGGCACACTCAATATTTTGGTGGATTTTTGAGTAATATGATGGAAACGGAATATTAGGCTTAAATCTCACCAAATAGTAATAAAGGGTAATGTGCATTCGGCAAAGATTAATTCTAGTTATTTAAGAAAAATTTGTCAAAAATTTTAAAATTGGCATAATTTTTAAAGAAAACTAGAAAATATACGTCAAGTATTAATTCTACTCTCATCCCCCCACTTGATTTGTACAATGTCCCTATTGTACATTAAGAAAATGAAAATAATAAGAAAATAGTAGAATTAAGACAAGAAACTCCCTGAGCATTGCTTCAAGATTTGAAATTAGGCGGAAATCTATACTTTCGTCTTCCCGCAAGCTCTTTATCCCCTGTGATCACAAAACAAACCAAAGCATAAAATCGTTCTACAAGAATTATGAAGTGTACAGGAAATACAATCCTAACTCACTTTCGTAGGAATCACGGTTGCATTTAGCATATGCAACAAGCATTTTAAACCACTTGGTGGCCCAAGTGGACGAGTTTAGTCTCGTGAGGGCTTCCAGAGAACATACCCACAAAGTCTATTTACGTATACAAGGTTTAGACTTGTTTAAAACTTAAATTTTTAAGGATTCAGAAGGAGGTTACGGTGTAACTCCGATGGTTACATCGTAATCAAGTGGTAAAAAATTTAAGTTTTAAGGTGTTACGGTGTAACCATGAATGGTTTACGTCATAACTGTAGTGGTTACGGCGTAAACTGAGTTCAAGACGCTGTAACTGCTGCAGATTCAGTAAGGTTACCATATGATTATGAGTCGAGCCGGTCTCGATAATTGCCTCCTAGCTATTGGATCTTGCAAAACAAAGTTAAAAACATACAAACCAACTAATATGCAGAATGAAATATAGTTATGGGGTACCCCCCCCCCCACAAAGTGCTTGTTTTTGTTTGAGTCACGAGTTTGACTCGACCCTTATTTGCCAAGTAATAAGGTGTTCCTTTCCTCACTTGATATTAAGTGCGAGTGAGAGTAGCAATGAACATCATGATTTGCTACTGGATAGGGGAATGACAAATTAGAACCATACTGCTGCTGAGATTTCATTTCCCTTGATGATTGGCTCACTAGGTGTAGTAATTTCCGAATGAAGTTCTCACAATCATATGTCTCTATAACAAGGTTATCATATTCCATTTCGGCACCCTTTGTAATATTAGAAAATTCCTCCTCAAAATTGTTTAATTGCTTGTTAGACATAAGATTTGTAGCCGGTGCTACATAATCGTCGCTAGATGGTGTGATGTGAACCGTTTGAGGGGTCAAAGGTTGCATTACGTTATTATTTAGAGGAATATCATAATCTTGATCCTTTTCCTTTACAACTTTATCCATATTATGGACTGGTCCCACTGGTATATATGGTTGCACTACTGGTTCAAGGTTGAGTAAAGTGTGTATGGTAGGTGTCAGAAATTGCCTAAGCCTTTCTATATCCTTGCTCGTAATGTCCCAACCGACATCCATGTCCCCTCCATCAATCTGAACTTTCGCATTATGAATTTCCTCATTCATGCGAACGGTTTCACGAGTTCTGTAAGGGGTACCCATTTGTTCCTTCAAATGTCCTAGAAATGGCGTAGGTGTTAAGTCATGAGGAACCGACTCCTTCATGTTTTCCTTACCCATTGTCGTTATTGCCTTGACTTTTTCTCCTGTATAAGTGAGGACTTTATGGGTTAATTGATAAGCTTTTTCCTGTAGGTTATTTCTTCTAGTTTTAAGTGCCCTTATGTTTGATTCCGTATTTTCAAGGATCTTCCTCATCTTTTCATCATCTGCGGTCTATTTTTTTAATTATGTCTTTGCAAAATTTGATGATGGTTTCTTCTAAGGATTCCATATATCTGCTATGCTTGAATGTCTTGTCCTCTTTTTGAGAGGGTACTCCTTGGTTAGATGTTCCCCTTTGGAACTTTTGTGAATGGCATCAACGTTGTCCAAGACATCGTTGATTCTTTCCCTAATGGTTGTTTCATCGTACCAGTCATGCGAATGGTCTATCATAACTTGTATTGATTATAGGGCTTGTGTTGGTGTCATCAGAGGAATGAACCCGTTAGAGTCGAGAATTTTACGGGTGAAGATATCTAATCCAGTGTAGAAGATATGAACCTTCTGTTGACAGTTCAAATCGTGCAGCGGACATATGTAAAGATATTGTATCTTTCCTAAGCGTGATACAATGTATCGTCCCTCTTTTGCTTGAAGTTGCGAATTTTTTCTAATTTCTTGGCAGTTATGAAAGGGTGACAATATCTCTAAATAAATTCTTTTTTAAGGAGATCCCATGTAGTGATTGGCCCTGCTAGAAGCCTGTCTTTCCATCTCAAGGCTTGTCCCTTGAGTGTTATTGGAAAAACCCTAAGTGTAATGGCATCGTGAGTGACGCCAGGGAAGTGGAAGAGATCCACGATCTCTAATACCGTACGCACATGTTCGTAAGTGTCTTGATCATCTGTGCCTGCGAAAAGTTTGC
>BQNB010090716.1:0-27071 GCA_026074375.1 Tanacetum coccineum | reverse complement strand
TGGGATAAATTATGCTATAAAATAAACGTTGTTTGATGTCATCAGCGGCAAAAGAAAAAAAATAAAGAATGAATTTCAAATTTTGTATTTAAATGTATTATAAATGTCTAGGTATATATACTTAAGGTGGTGTTAGTTTATTTGCATGCATGCATGCACTTAAGTGTGTACGTAAGCGTTTTACGTAAAACTCGCAAAATAAATATGAAAAGTTATAAATTACATTTGAAATAATTATATAACACTCATTTGACGTAAACTTATATTGGTTTGATGACGGTTTACGTTGAATGTTGATTCTTAGTTTACGCGATTAACTTAACGATAAAAAATAAAAGTAAACGCGTAAAAATTTAAAATAAATAGTTGAATATTATTTTCGTAAAATGACGCAAAAATGTGAAATGTTACAGTTTCCCCATGTTAAAAGAATTTCATCCCGAAATTCAGGTTGAGTTACCTTCTGGAATGGTGTTGGTGAAGTGGTGTAGATACTCGTCTTAATCCTCCTAATATGTGCTAAGTAAATTTGGCCATCCTAATGTTGTTAACTCCTTGCCCATACCATGAAGACCCTTAGGATTTGGTGTAAGATGATGTCGACTCTATGCAGTAAGGTGGTGTAAAGGTTTGCCTAATTTTTATGATTATTAACCTAGTTTCTCGTGACCAACACGTTTTATGAATACACACACACACACAAAACTTTTCTCTTCAAGAATGTAAGTAGAAAATTGATTTGACAAAAGTTTTAAGATGACTACTTCTCAGCATGGCATGGTACTTTCCTGAATTTTACATAGGTGATCAGGCTATGTATATTTGAGGGCTAACGATACTATACTCATTTTCGCCAAAATAGTGTAGCTTAATAGTTCATGTGATGAAAGCAACGTAGTTTATTATTTTGTGAAATAATAACGAGATGATTTATAAAGTGATGATAAAATGATTGTAAAGTTGTTTATAAAATGTTAGTGAAACAGTTTGTCAACGATGGCAAAATGGTTTATCATGTGATAGTAAAATGTTTCATAAAATCATAATATTTTAGTAAGTGGCTTGCATGAATGAGTAGAGAGTTGAAATAAGATTGACGAAATTTTCACAACACCGTAATTTGATAGATAATTGGGTTCATTGTTTCTTCCCACCAAAATACTACATGTTTTCTTAATACTACAAATCACCAATACAAGCTAATACATAAATCATGAAGCAAGATGTGTATGAGCGCTGTCCGAACTATCTGGCCACGAGCTCCTTGAACTTCCTGAAGTCCTCTCGGTCCTGGCAGTAGGACTCCTGAACGCAGCCAACTGTTGCTCAATCTTAATACGAGGTTGCCTCTCATGGTTACGAGTAACCTTCTCGATTGCCTCTGTAGTCTTAACCCTAGCACGCAGTGAAGCATTCTCTGCTTCAGCAATGTCCACCCTAAATCTCAAGGTTGTCAGTTTCTCCTGTATGGGCACTCCTAACAAATGCCCCTGCATGTCCCGTATAGCCTCCTCGTGTTAGGCTAGTGTCCTCACAACGGTCGCTGCAGGAAAAGCAACTGCAGCGACGGGCTCTGGATGGATGATATCCACCCTGATATCGATCGGGTCTCCAAGATTCTCCTCAGCAGAGACAAGAATAGTGGGTGCAACCATAACAAACCAACACGAGCAAACGTTTTTAAATATACATCGCCTTTCAAAGAAACCATACAAATGCGTGCAGTATGGAAGGTACACAGATGCAAGAAGATGCCATGGTAAAAGAATATGCACTCATGATAGGATGAAGATCGTGACATGACTAATGGATATGTATCTGTTACCTAGATTCAAAACACCTATTCGGGGGTCTTTGGTTGATTCAAAAGAAGATAGATAGGGCCATAGTTTTAGATAGAAAGTACGAGGGCGGGAGTGGATTGTAACTTGTGTAAGATTAGCTTGAAAATGAAAATACAAATGTTCACCAACCACCCCTCATGGAGAGACATGAGGGGTATTTATACTAGAAACAATAACAAACTATTCCTACTTTACATAAATGACCCATGCGTGGTACGCAGTGTCCAAAACTAGTCTAATTCACGTGTAAGACGCCAGCTTCACTAAAAAGTGAGGCTAACAATCTCCCTCCAAGATGGCGTCACACGTGAATTGGTTACAATGTTCCCTACAGCAAAAATACAGAAAATGAAAAGAATGAAGTCCCATCTTCCCTAGAATATCCAACACTACTATCACAATTCGACGATCTACTTGAATACTTCAGCTTTATTTCTTCAGCTTGTAGACGAATATACTGTTGAAATCTTCTTCAGCTCCCTCCCAAACAGACACCCATGAGACTGATAAGAATTAATACACCGTTCTTGAGGGAGGGATGATATCATCAACATCGTCTCACTTAGGAAGCATTCTAGTCTTGTTTGAATTCAGCCCAAAGTACACACTTATCCCCTTTTAGAAGTCGAAACCGTAGCACCAAAATCAATTAAGACCTGGAAATGCACTTTTCTCCCTCCAGGAAAGTGCAGATATAAATTGCTACACCAAAGTCAATTAAGTCCCGAGTGTACGCAATTTATCCCTCTATGTATTCTAAACGGTAACATCAAAGTCAATTATGTCTCGGATGTACCTATTTAAATTGTTTCACCAAAGTCAACGAAGTCCCGAGTGAAAGCAATTTATCCCGCTGCGTAGTCGAAACTGTAACATCAAAACGGTAACATAAAAAATCAACTAAGTACCGAATGTACACATTTCTCCCTCCAGGATGATGACTAACTGAGGATTCATCCTACATATGTGTACATCATATGCCAACTGGAACTGCTTAGATAGCTTCATAGCCCGTGATTGCACAAGCAATACTCTGTGAGAAGATGTCGGTACTCTCTTTACAAACCTCTCTTGATCAACCTGATCTAAATCCCCTTATCTATTATGTCGGCTAATACTGATGACCATTGATTGAAGCATATTTCTTCACTTCTGACTTAATCTTGTACTATCCGTGTGACGAAGGAACGATGCAGAGGCAAATCTCTAAGTACCATATACTAACCCAAAAGTATACAAAAAATACATCACCACTTGAAATCTCCTCAACAATGTGAGACACTGAGTACTATAATGTAACTCTTTAAAGTGATAGCTACTTTGTGGGTATAGGTAGAAAGAATCACAAAAGCAACTAGATATCCAAGTCTTCGTCACTAACACAAGTTTTCTTCGTTGTGGAGAAAGAAAGAATCGAAGATGAAATAAGTACACGCCCCGTGAAAGCCTACTTCAATCCCAAATATGCAACATCGTACAAAGACCCCGTTGTCATTAAAATTCAATACTAGCCATTATGAATGAAGGTGAATTTTGATAAGGATTTTTTTTAGTGTAATGTATTGTGTTTGTTGTGTTGTTGTTCGTGATTTTTAATGTGTTGTGGTAATTAACGGATATCGGCTCAATAAAATATATCTTTAACACGGCACGTCCAAGTAATAAAACCCGGTCACATTTACATTTTACCCGACATGTATTGTTTTATTACCCGGCCTCAATCCAACACAAACTAAGCAATACACCGAGCCTAAACATTAACAAAACGCTGGCCCACTCAATGTATTCAATACCCGGCTTGTTATAAACCCTCCAGCCCAACATCTTAAACTTGGCCCACATTTTTAATAAATAAAGCCGGCCCAACATCATGTATGCCACTCCTATCACCAACGCAACCTATAATATAGCCCAAACTATGTATGATCCTGCCTTAATGGGATACACGTTGTGTTTGGATGTGTGATTTGAGTGACCAAAAATAAAGAAGGGATAAGATACTCTTGTCTTTATTCATTATTTATAATTTTTTTTCGAATATTAAGCAATGAGAGGCTTTGCTTCAAAGATCAATGATGAGATTTTCATTCGTGTTCATGATCTGTTGAGGGTCTTGAATGAATTGAAACACACGAAAAGAAATGAATCTGAGATCATGGTAATATATTTTCTTTCCATTTGAGTCATGTATATTTGGAGGAGATGGGGATAGTTATTTGTTGTGACGATGTGTTATTTGTTTGAGGCTGTCGTTGTTGTTGATTATTGTTGTAATGAAATGGGTTGTTGTTGATTGTTGGTGGGTTGGATTTGAGTCAATCTCTCATTCTTCATTTATGTTGGGTTCTTAACTTGGTAATAACCGGTTAGACTGACTCAATTGAGTTGACCTGGGTCAACTCGGTAAATACTGAGTTGACTCGGTTTGGGCAGGGTTGGGTGTATACTTCGCCTACCACAAGGCGTATAGTTCGCCGGTATAATTCGCCTAGGCTTGGGTGTATAACTCGCCTAAAAAACAAGTGTATAACTCGCCTTAGATTTAAGTTTATACTTTGCCTGACTTGGCTTTGGTATAATTCGCCCTCAGGTTTTAGTATAATTCGCCTGATGTGGCAATGTATAAATCGCCCAAAGTGACTTGTATAATTCGCCCCAATGTATAGTTCGCCTGGACCACTCTGGTACGATTTTGTCATTTTGCAAAAACCACAAAAGACTGTCCTTTACAGCTAAAAATGTGGATCTATGGATCTGTGTTCCCTTTGCTTTGTTAGCTTAAAAAATAAGCACCTTTAAAACCCAGAAATAATAAGCTTTAAAAACTGTTTAGCCACCCAATAAGCTCGAAAAAAAGACATATAAGCTGTTGCAATAAGATAAGCTCAAACAAGGACGAAATAAGCCATTTACCCAAAAAGTGAAATAAGCCAAAAAGGACGAATAAGCTGATAAAACCCCAAGAACCCACAAAATCAATTAACAGCCCAAATAATCTTATAAAAAGCTCGAAAATAAGCTGTCAAAAAAATGAACACCATATCTGCTTTTTTAGACTTTTAGAAAACAAAGAAGGAACAAAAAAAACACATAAAAAAGGTAAAAAACTGTTATAAAAGAGTTTCTTGAAACACCAAAAAAACAAATTCGTGACTTTTTTTGGACAAAAAAACTCACGAAAATAATAAGAAAATAAGCTAAAATAAACTATAATTAGCTTAGACACGAGACAACAAACACGCACAATACAAAACACCCCCGGTTAGCTCTTGATACCAATTGTTACGTGGATCAAAACACCTTATTCGGGGGGGCCTTGGTTGATCAAAGAAGATAAGATATGCCATAGTTTTTAGTGAGAGAAAGTAAAGAGAGGGTGGATGAAACTTGTGTAAGATTAGCTTGAAAATGAAAATACAAATGTTCACCAACAACCCCTCATGGAGAGCCATGAGGGGTATTTATACTAGAAACAATAACAAACTATTCCTACTTAACATAAATGACCCCTGCGTGGTACATAGTGTCCAAAACTAGTCTAATTCACGTGTAAGACGCCAACTTCACTAAAAAGTGAGGCTAACAGTATCATGGTATGAATGGATGATGGTATGAATGAATGATGGTATGAATGGATGATGGTAAAATATCATATAAGATAGATTAATGTTCAGATAATGTTTGGGACATACGAGCTTATAGTATTACTTTGCCTTAAGAAACGTTCCAGTATTTATATAAATAACTCTTATATAAATAAGTGTAAAATGTACGCAAGGTGGGGTAAGTATATATATGTATATATATATGTGTGTGTGTGTATATATATATATATATATATATATATATATATATATATATATATATATATATATATATATATATATATATAAGTCACGTAAGCAAGTAATGTAAGCAAGTAAGCAATTAGTGTGTATGCACATTGAAAAAGTTTGATGTGATGCAATGTTTGTGAAAACGGTTATAGTCTAGGTAAATATGCAACCTAGTTCTCTATAACCTTGGCTCTGAATACCAATCTGTAACACCCCCCAAATTGGGTCGCAGCGGAAATGTGTCCGGGAGTGTTACTTCATGAGTACTTCTACACAAGCTATGAGAGAACGACCTCTAAACGTGTCGTTTGAAAAGTAATCTTGTATTGTTTAGACTCCAATGCACATCAAGTATGCCAAGCATTTAATTCACCTGAGAAAAACATGTTTAAAAGTGTCAACATAAAGTTGGTGAGTTCATAGGTTTGTTTATGTATAAATATTGAACCAAAGATTTGCAAAGTGTGCATGACTATTTCAATCCTTAAATAGTCACAAAAATGTATGTTGAAACCATAGATTTGTTAAGTATGCATGACCATTTCAATCCTTAAGTAGACACCAAAATGTATGTATGAAAGTTTGGCCGCAATGTTTCAAAGTGTATGTATAATAATTGTGATGTACACAATATCACAAAATGTACTTGTAAATTTAGGATCAAATGAATGAATTGTCCACTGCTTCACTCGCAGTACCATAAAAAGTGTTTACAAATTAGTGACGTTCAGTTAAGTAGTGTGGACCACAAGATGTTCCCCGTGATATAGCAACACATACTACTATCACAAAATGCAATTACGTTTTCCTAAGCTCATGACACTGAAGCTCGACATGCATGACTTGCAATATAAATTGCCAACATTGCCCGTGATGATGTTCAACCCAAAATATCCCAAATCCGACATGGTATACGTTTGTTGTCCGGCAAACCGGCACAGTGAGCATGACTCACCCGAACGGGGATGTCAATCCCAAATAGATCTATTTATAACATTCGCGCTTACAATCCAGTAATTGACAGTTCATGATAGTGGGCTCAGTGGGTTATCGCTACTTAGGCAAACACGTAATCAAGTTTAAAATGTCCACTTGCGTCCAAAAATGAAATCAAGTATTGTATCTCATCGTGAGATATGCAAATGAGTATGTAAATCAATTTGTAAACGAATTATAAATGAGCATGTAATGAGTTTGAATCAACCATGTAACTGAATTTGCAAACAAGCATGTTCTCACCCCAAAATATGTGTAAAACGAGTAAAACATGGGGCTATAAAGTCACCACAAGTGATGGCGTGAATGAATGAGTGATCAATCAATATATGTCGTCACAACTAGCCGGAATGCAACCTAATTAAATATAGGTCGTATAAGAATGCATACTTGAATAATAATACAACAATGCATTTATTAAGTTAGATCACCACCTATTAGTTTTTGTTTAGTTTATAAACAAAATGTGTAAGTTACGTTTGTAATTAAATGTCTATGTAATTGTATATAAATACACTTGTAAAAATAGTTTTCTATATTGTTCTTGTTATTTAACGTCGATGTTTATATATATATGTGTTTAATCATGTAGAAAATAGTCTATTAGTCCAACAATTAAATTTTATCACTTACGCTCGTTTTGCTATTTTTATTATTTACAAAGTGTCAAAATATATAGTTTAATTAAATTCGTAAATAATATATATAAAGTTTTAAAACGCGTATTAATATTAATATTATATATATTATACATTATTATTTCTTAAGGTTTTTCTAGTCCAAACGGACCCGAAAACATCCGAAAACACTATTTAATGTTTCAAACAGCAACTATGTTTGATAAAAATGTGTGTAGGAACTTTATTAATTTTTCAGAAAAACGGTCCGACTTTAGAAGTGCGTATCTCCTTCGTTATAATGAGTTACGGGTTGTTCAAACTCGAGGAATTAACGGAAAATCATAATCTAAAAGTTCTCTTTAATAAATATTTCCTGACTCGGACCCGAAAAGGGTCAAAAATGCGTTTTCGTAAACTGGGCATATAGTCCGAAAACTTTGCAAAGCTGTCAAAATACTAGTTTTTCGTCAAACTTAAATTGGCTATAACTTCTTCGTTATATGTCCGTTTTCCGAGTTCCTTATATATTCGGAATCGTCTTGAGACGTATTATCACATTTTAAGGCTTGACTTTGCCTAGGAATCCGGGCCAAAACAGTAAGTACGAACTATAACACCTCGTGTTTTAGGTCATTGTACGACATTATTTAATCCACTAATTATTTTTAGGGTTTTACGCGTTTGCTTTTAAATCATAATCGTTAAGCTAAATCGCGTAAACTAAAAATGATCATACAATGTAAACGGGCATTAAACAATTAAATGTTTACATCAAGCAAGTGTTATATGATTATTTTAGAGGGTAATTATTATCATTGCACATTTTATTTTTATTGGTTACGTTAAGTGTATACGTTTCGCGATAAAATACGTTTAAGCCTTCCCGGAAGCACGTTAACTTATCTACGCTTCATCAAATACCCAAAATTTATACCCAATACTTAAAGTTTATTTAAAACTTCAAGTATTTATCACTTCATACATATTCATTATGAAGGAATTCAAATCATAACTTACAATGTACAAGTTATACATTTTTCCAAGTCTATACTACATTATACTTCAAATAATGCAAGAATACATTATATAAATGGTCAAATGCATATCTAACTTATACATATACATAAATTTCGTGTATGTATGACTAGGAAGATAAGATAGGACCAAGGAACCTTCACAATTATCTTCCTAAAAGATCTAGCATGCAACTTGAACCATGACTCATCTATGACTAGCCAAATCTTATCAAAATAAGCCCTAGCTTCTTCCATAAGCTTGGCCACCTTGCATACTTCCACTTGACACAAATATCTTCATACCTTGCTATATATATGCATGCACTAGTGTTAAGGGAGTGCATACTCTTCATTTCATTACAAGAAAAAAATCAAAACTCTCCCTTTTGTTCACTCCATATCCCACGGCTCAATTAAGCCACACAAACAAATCCATACTTTGATTTTCTAAGATCATACAAGTACTCTACAATCATATCTAGATACTTAAGGAGGTTTCGAAAGTGTTGGATAACCAATTACAAGATATTTGAAGCAAAGAAGAAAAATTAGGGTTTTAAACTATTCTAGGGTTTTTCATTTCTTGCGAAGCTTGGATTTTTGATCTAACCCAAGGGTTTGGGTTGGATATTGTAATCACATAACATCACTTACAAGGTTATATATAAAACCACTTTATGTCTTCCTTTTGATCATTTTATATGTTCATATGTTATATTTTAGCCATTAAATCACACCATTTAGGGTACTTTTGAATATGTAAAATGATTATTTATTATGATCATTGTTTTGTTTGAACTTTATTTACATTATTGCCATATGGTTGCTAATGTGATGTTAAAAAGATATTGTATAAGTGTTTTGACTCATTGATGCTTAAGAGGTAAACATATATATATGAACAATTAGGTTTCTAAAAGTCCTTAAAATAAAAATATATTTATAAAAACTAGTTTTAAACACATTTTGAAGAAAAAAAATATAAAATATCTTATGGGCTGCTTTAAGTTTCATCAAAAATTTACAATAGATGTTTTTATGATTTTATAAAATCATACATTATCACAAGGATTCATCGAGCGTCCCATAAAGGAACTCGGGGAAAACCGATCATATTTTTTTTAACGAAAGTGAAGTTTCGTGACTAGTTACGCTTTCCCGATCCACGTTCATACTTTTATAAAACAATTTTTATAAAAAAAATGTATATATTCTCACCACTCTAGATAATCTTATACTTTCCATAAACATCCCATAATTTGATTTTTATTCTTTTGATAATTTATTTTTTTTTATATTTAAAACCTTCTTCTATTACGAGGAACTTCGTGCTCGAAATAAGAAAAGAATCTCTAAATAAAAAAAAATTAAAACAAAACAAAACAAAAAAAAAACGGGAGCTATAACGAAAAAAAAAAAGATACGACAAAAAACGAGGTTTTACGTTATTAAAAGTAATAATAATATTCAAAAATAATTTTATAGCTGGTAGTGTGGATCAAGTAATATTTATATATATAAAATAAATAAAAAACACTATTATATATGGAATCTAAAAACCCTAAAAAATCGTTCCTGTTTTTATGATCCTCTCGTCTTATTTACTTAAACCGCTAATATGGTGCTGTATGAAAGTAGAATAAGCTAGAAGAAAGAAAAGATAAGAAAAACGTCAAGAAAGTTGGAAAGAAAACGAGTTTTTAATCTTTTTTTTTTTTTTTATTTTTTTTTTTTATAAATTATTTTTTTTTTTAATGTTTTTTCTTATTTTTTTTTTTTTTTTTTTTAAAACGAAAAGTTATGCATTTTTTTACTAACGGCGTAATTTTAATCGTTTTTTCTTTTGTTATATGTGATTTAACTTAAACAAATAGATGGTGATTTAGCTTTATTAGATATGTTATTAGTTATCAATGTGATTTTACTATTGGGTTGGTCATTTTATGTTGCTTCTTCGATGGCTTATTTGTCGATGGTGGGGGGTGGGTCGTGGGTTTGGGGGGCAGGGGAAGTTAGCCCGCGGGTGGCTTGGGATGGTAAAGAGGGCTTTGGTGTGTGAGAGTAGTGTTTACTCCGTCCAGTTTTGCCACCGTGGCCCTGCTCCTCAGAACGGTAAAACCCCCTCACCGAAACCCCCCGATACCTACGGTTTTACAGTTTACGGATGTTAACTATTTTATACGCCATTATTATACGGTTCGTTGTTTTGTTAGAAACATCCACATTGAATTACTGATTCGACCTTTAATTTTTAATTACGGGTTGCATCTTATCGTCCTTGCGTGACGTTTTTTATCTGTTGATATATTTTGGATCTATCTGTACCGCATTCGGGTGATGTTCATAGGCCCCCACCCTCTTTTGCAGTTTTACATGGATAATTTACTATTTTTTGGGAGACGTGGGGTGGGAAAACATGCTTTGTTTTATTAAATTGGACGCAAGTGTTTTATGTTGATTGTTTATGGGGTTGCCCCTTTAAGTAGACGTAGAGGGTTGTTACCATCTCGTCACAATATTTTTTCATGAACCACTCGTCCAATTATTTTTTCTGCATTAGATGGTTGTTGTTAATTGCATTATTGTGAGCGGCGCCTCGCGAATGTTTATATAATATATTAAATAGTTCTATTGGGATTTAACCTGCCCACGGTTTGGGTGAATTAGCTCCCCCCCTATCCACCGGTGATCCAATCACCCGAATCCGTTGACCCCATTTGGTTCAGACTTGGAGGATGTTGCGGTTTGTTACAACACTGTCACGGGCATATAATATTAATAACTGCTCTATAATAGCAAATATAGGTTGAGCTTCAGTGTCTCTTTTTTAGTGCTTAGTCTGCATGCAACTGTAATCGGGTTTTTGTGGGGACCTTTCTGTTGTGGGGCATATGTTGGATTATCACGGGAATTGTCTTGCTGGGTCCTATGTTGTGCTTAATTTATTTACTATAAACCTTTCTATGAACTTCACCTTCATTTTTCGTTGACGTTTATTTGGTGTGTTTTTTTTTGTGGTTGGTGGGGGGGTATTAGCAAATGTTTTTCAGGTGGTTCATTAGGCTCGAGTGGTTGTGCTTGTTTGGTGCTTGTGGCTCCCCCCGGGTGTGCAAGGAAAGGTTTGCATTTGGCATTACATTTTAGATTATTTTGCATCATGATAGTGTGATCTGTGCATCAGTGGGGTGGATTGGGTGTGGGGTTCGGTGGGTTTTGGTAAATTTGGTGGTTTTGGTGGTTAGTGGTAATTGGGTTCCGGGTTTGGGGGGGTTTTGCGGGTGGAGGGCGGTGTGGTGCGGCAGGTGTTTGTGGTCATTTCCTCTATTGTATCTATTTTAACGACTTTTGTGTCGTTCTCTATATATATCTATGTGCTCGATTGGTATGCGTGTACTTTGTTGTGTCGGTACAGGTTGATCTTGAACAGGTAGTAACACACCCCCGGGTGCCTTTTATTCCCGCACTTGCATCCGCCTGCTGTCCAGATCCCCAATTTTGGGGGTGTCTGTTACACGAATCTGCGTTTTGTTTTGTTATATAATAATAATAATCTATATATGTTTTATCTTAGTGTGTAGTGATTTTTGTTACTACTGCTGTTTTATGACGTTGTATGTCTATATTTGATCCATGGTCAACTTCTCGGTATATAATTAACCTGTCCTTAATTATTTTTATAGATCTTCTTCCAAAATTCATAACTAAATGTCAAAAAAAAAACACAAAATAAAATTAAGACCATCATTAACAGCAACAATGATAAATTCATTTTACACACACACAATAATCAAAAATTGTTATATAAATTATTCCAACACTTGAGAATATTTTTTCATTAGTTATCTACATATTTGTAATATATTTTTACCATGTGTATATATTTGTTTAATTATGTATTAAAACTTGATTCCTTTATTTTTGTAAATTGTTTTTTTAAAAAATTAAAGCTTAGGTGGTGATTTCAATAAATAAACAAGAGGTATAAATGTATGAAATTTTATAATAAAAGTATAGAGATTTTTCCATTTATGGGTACCTACTTGCAGTGTATGAGTTGTAAGAAGTGTGTGATGATCACATTAAATACTAATCTTATGCAAACCTTTTGTTTGTTACTAAACCTAAACCCCTTTATACTTGCAAAATAATTTACCAAAGCTTGGACCCTTCCTCTCTTTTTTTCTTTGCTGCCGTGAGTACCCAAGAACAAAGAAAAAAAAATAGATTTTGCTTTGTTTGTTTTGGTAAGTATTATGTGTTAGGTAGTGTGGTATATATATTAGTACAAATGGTAAAGTATCATCCATCTTTACTTCCTAGCTATCTAAAAATATCATGGAGTGTTTTGGGAACCATTCCCTTGCCGTGTACAAGCCCAAAGAAAAAGGAAAAGAGAAGTGTTGGTTTAAGCAATGGGTCACATGTTAACATAAGAGTAAGTTAAACACCAAAATGGATATGTAGGAGTTTAAGAATGTTGGGCATTCCATTTTCGGATGTGTATAGGCAGCAAAAGAAAAAAAAATAAAGAATGAATTTCAAATTTTGTATTTAAATGTATTATAAATGTCTGGGTGTATATACTTAAGGTGGTGTTAGTTTATTTGCATGCATGCATGCACTTAAGTGTGTACGTAAGCGTTTTACGTAAAACTCGCAAAATAAATATGAAAAGTTATAAATTACATTCGTAATAATTATATAACACTCATTTGACGTAAACTTATATTGGTTTGATGACGGTTTACGTTGAATGTTGATTCTTAGTTTACGCGATTAACTTAACGATACAAATAAAAGTAAAAGCGTAAAAATTTAAAATAAATAGTTGAATATTATTTTCGTAAAATGACGCGAAAATGTGAAATGTTACATCTTGTTCTTTTATACGAAGTACAATATCATTTGTAGAATAACGGAGGAGAATCCAAGTACATTTGGAATCTGAAAAACAAGTTGTAACAAGACTTGATCAATACAAAAAAAGTGTGGAAACTAGAAGGGGGGTTGAATAGTTTTTACCATTTTAAAAATAAAACTTAGATTGTCGACTTATGTGAATTCAAGAGACATACACAAGTGTATATGGTAGCGATGTAATAAACAAATAAGTAAATACGAAATATAAACAAGTAAAGATAAGAAATATCAAACCGATGACACAATGATTTATAGTGGTTCGGCTATGAAGCTCATCTTCCCCTTACACCACTCCTCAAGTACCCAACTTGAGAGTTTTCTTCACTATGTCAACAAGCTCCCTTTAGGCAGAGAAAACCGTACATGTCGCTTACACTTTTTTCGGTACTAAGCTAAATACCGAGTTCTACTTCGAGATAGAACCAATCTAACACGCTATGTATTTTATGGCCTAAATACTAACCTATCATACACTTATGATATACACAACACACAACACAAGAGATACAAGATAAATGATTATCACAACCGTGATGACACAACTAGACTAATAACACTTGAAGTTTCACGTCTTCGTTAGTGTTCTTCACTAAAGAGTGAAATGAGTTGATCACTTGTAATGGATTATGAAACAAGTATAATGATATGAGAATAAGAAAATGGAAAAAGCTAGAGAGAAAAATATTTGTGATGAGTTGTCTAAAATGAAGACTTAAGGTTGCTATTTATAGGATCCAGGGAATGGTGGATCCGTGCGAATATTTTTCTCATCACAAATATAATGATCAAAGAGAAAAATATTTGTGAGAGAAAAATGTATTCCTTCACATGAATCCACGGATCCACCATTACCTATATCCGTCCTTTGGTTTTGCTGGATCCGTGGGTTGCAGCTAGGATAAATTTTGTCTTTTTGTTATTAACCCCAAATCTTAACAAAATATTTTTATGTACTTACCACCATTGTTAACACTCTTATCAGAATGAATAGAGAACCAATAATGCATAAATAAAGAAACAAAAGACACTTTAAATAGATATATAAAGTCAAACAGTAAACTAAGTAGCTCACAAGATTCCAAATGTTTTTAACCATCACCTAAATCTTTAACATAGCAAACATACCGTAACTATCTATCACAGTCATAAAAAATAGAATAACAAAAACAACGGTACATATCAAAACAGAAGCAGAACATAACTACATAGTTTTCATTTATTAAATCTTCATTCACATAAAAATGAAAAGGCATCAAACACTAACAGAAAACATTAGATTTGCATAATCTTAGTTAAACATGTTGCACTAACATACCCAGTAACAGAAAACAAGATGCCATAAACACAAACATTTATTAATCACGACATTATACAAAATACGGGCGCAAACACAAACACATGCTAGGCACACACAAACCATAGCATATTTATTAAACACTCATAAAACACATTAAATCTTCTCAACAAAACGCTCTTTTTGAAAAGCCCTTACGAATCCTCTTATCATCCTTCCACAACGTCTCATTCAAAAACTCAGCCGTCTTAACCGCAGCAGCAACATCCGGCACAGTCTCCAGCTCCCGAATAAAATCTACCCTCTCCTCATATGCAGCAAGCATCTCCTCAAGCAGCAACTTAATTCGTTTTGCAAACTTATAATCCTCCGCTGCAAACATTTGACAATACAAAACCATCATATCCTTCCACTCCCATCCACCAACACGCTCCTTTAATGCCACGCACTTCGGTAACCACGACATTGTTTACTCCGTTTATAAAATACAAGTAGACATAGTTATAAAATAGCAAAACACTAACTCATTATATGTCTAACCACACATTTGTCACTAACAATATGCAAACCAAGTGTAAATAAAGAGAACACACGCGTTCACTTGCTTTTGTCGGTTAGCACATTGTATCAGTGTGCAATTAATGTCACTAGCTCACACCACAACATCATTTAAATCTTCATTCACATAAAAATGAAAAGGCATCAAACACTAACAGAAAACATTAGATTTGCATAATCTTAGTTAAACATGTTGCGCTAACATACCCAGTAACAGAAAACAAGATGTCATAAACACAAACATTTATTAATCACGACATTATACAAAATACGGGCGCAAACACAAACACATGCTAGGCACACACAAATCATAGCATATTTATTAAACACTCATAAAACACATTAAATCTTCTCAACAAAACGCTCTTTTTGAAAAGCCCTTGCGAAGCCTCTTATCATCCTTCCACAACGTCTCATTAAAAAACTCAGCCGTCTTAACCGCAGCAGCAACATCCGGCACAGTCTCCAACTCCCGAATAAAATCTACCCTCTCCTCATATGCAGCAAGCATCTCCTCAAGCAGCAACTTAATGTTAGTGTAACACATATGGACACACTCACAAAACACCAGAAAAACTCACATGTCATGCCAATATAAATGACACAAGATTCCTGCACAACTTATCTTCACACTACTAAAGCCTAGCCTATATCTGCTCTACACTTATATATATATATATATATATATATATATATATATCTATATATATATATATATATATATATATTTATTATAGAGTTTGGATCAAATAAGAAGATTCACAATATAATATATATACATGATGAACCCTTAGTTAAAAAAAACACAAGGTTTCCATCCATGTACTAAATTATATCAAGTGAAATATATCATTTAAGACTTGCTACAATAACATATTTCATTTGTGTTGGACTTTATTTCCGCATACGTTTATCTTAATAAACATTTATTCCAAGGTTGTTTGTTTTCCTAAATTCCCAAGTGAAGTTTCATTCCAATCTTAAGGATTAATATCTAGCTTATGTGGAACGATACTTTCAATATGTCATACAACATACGAATTTAAGAAAATAACATGGTGCTCCCACTCAATGTCAGATGTACTCTGGAGTCATCTTAATTTAATCACAAACATATTGTAATTAATTCAAGATCCCAGCTCCTAGATGCATGATCCAATCCATACTTGGATTATTTCATCTTGTATACTATATATATATATATATATATATACTAGTTTCGTAACCCGCCCAACGGGCGGGTTTGTTTCGGATTTTTTCTTTTAAAGTTTAAGTGTGTGACGGTTGTATTTTTATCACAACGTTATGGGTTTTTTTTATGTTTTTTTTTTTTGGTAACCATGGTTTCCGCTCTTTAGGCTGACTAATCCACGGAGTTTGAACTCACCGCCACACATAATCAAACCAGGTAAAGCCCTCTATTTTTGAAATCCATATGAACTGTTTACTAAGTGTATAACCCGCCCAACAGCTAATAGTTATGTTTTTTGTTTATGAAACGTTCAAGTTAGGAATCTATAATGTTGAATATAATCACACTATTTGTGTATTTAAGTTCGATGTTTTTAAATCTCAAGGTATTATATAAATCAAATATAAAAGTTTTAATATTTGTAATTATTAAATTAAAAATAAATATAAGGCTATACCTCTATTGTTTATATTCACTTTAATATACTTATGTAGTTATATTGCTAGTGCACACACGGGCTTGTTTCTAAATTTTTGAATAAAGTATTTAAATCTACTAAAATAAAATAGTTAATTTTTGTTTTTCGTTTTAGTTATGGTTCTAACTTTAGGATTATAAAAGTTTTTTATTGAAAAAAACTTAGTTGTCGTTTTTGCATCTAGAATTTTTGTAAACTTATAGTTTAATTTTATGTTGGAATATTAACGGTTATGTCACCATGTTATTGTACCAATACAAAGTTTTCAAATTCTTGACACCGAACAGCTTTGATTCAATGGGCAATAAAATCTATGATAAGGCCCTATAAGTGACTTGTCGCCAACCCAATGCTAACACCAAAAAAAAGTATATAAATCCACATTAAATAGAGGTTGAAGTTGCCATATACAATTGTTTAAGTAATTTGCAAATTCTAATTAAGAAGATTGTAAGTTTACCATCGGACATACTCAAACCACTTGAAGCCTTCCACTTTGGTAATGTAAACTCGAGGCTTCTTACATTTGAGTGATAATAGTCACAAGTTTTTGCCTATACTTCTACTTTACTTCGCTGTGATAATAGTCTTGTTAGCTACTTCTTTGAGTATAAATCAAAGCCAAATGCACTATTCTTTCAAATGCGAAAAGCGACAACAAACGATTTTCACCATGTCCAAACATCTCTAATGATAGATTGGCTAAATAAAAACTGTAAGCTTAAGAATACAAAAACAAATTAAATGTACTTTTCTTTAAATTTGAGTCTTCTTACATTTGAATTTTACTTGCACAACAATTTCAAGTCACAATATACTAAACAAAGGTTAATAAACATACAAAAGAGGTTGCAACTTATAAAATATTTGTTCAGCAATTATACCAAGTGAAAAACAACTTTCAATCACTGTATTTTTTTATTTTACTTAGTTGGCCAGTATACTTAACATCCCAATCACCATTTGCCCAATCATCTTACGATCAACCAAAGCTTGACTTTTCTAGGCACGTTTCTTTTAAACCTTCCCAATGAGAATCATTCCTCCAACATAAATGTATTACAATTATTTATACTATAATAGAGTCTTGGAAAGAAAGCCAAGATCTTTTTTAAAACTAATAATAAGGAAACAAATAATAATTAATAATTTATAACTCTTAATAATCTAAACATATCTTTATATAAAAATAACATAATCAATTATAATAAAAGATAGATTATGACAACAATAAGTTGTCATCTTTACCCTTCCATCTTCTCGAACCAATTGACTTGACTTTCCTGTCGACCGTAAAAACTGGCGGCTAAGCCAGACGAGTTGGAGCTTGAACATGCCCTGCATCGCAGTCACTGTATTTTTATTTTACTTAGTTGGCCAGTATACTTAACATCCCAATCACCATTTGCCTAATCGTCTTACGATCAACCAAAGCCTGACTTTTCTGGGCACGTTTCTTTTAAACCTTCCCAATGAGAATCATAGATTGTGAATTACCATTTCTCTAACAAATTCTATAATGATCACGGTGTGCGTTAGATGGCAAGCAACTCAGTTGGAACCATGAAAGGTACCTACAGATATACAATACACATCCAAACAATGAGAAAATAGTTACTAAAAGTTAAGTATCATATGAAAAAGTTGTCAAATAATAGAGCATAAAAAAACAACCTGATATACTCAACCAATAACCTCCATATCATGAACTTGGATAAGTGTTCACAAATAGAAAGCTAATCTTCTTGAACATGAAGAATGTGACTGTTGTCATTGTGATTTGCAGCAGCGACTAAAAACCTTAACATTTTCCATCTTGCTTTGTCCTGGGTAGCTGTCTTCTAATGGACCATAGTCATACGGCTCAAAAAATCACTCCTCCCTTAGGTCCATTCTTGTCACCGAATAGGTTCTGGGTATAATCGAGCTAATCTTTAGCAACTTCTAAATGAACAATCATATATAGATAATGTATAATTGTGTTTGTAGATACATTAAAAACATCCAAAACAAATTATGTACCTCCTAAATATAGGCTTTATATTTTAATACAGACGCATTTAGGCTTGATCAAGGAAATGAAAAAATCTAGGCAAATAGTCTTGATTCTTTAACAACCATACTGCATTTGTTGTTCACGCCATGTTGTAAGTTTTATATGTAAGAGGGATTAGATAAGATAATACAAAAAACTTGGTATAAGTGTATAACCATATTCAATGAGATTTACCTCTCAAAGTTTGTAGATAATCCTTTGAACCAGTAGATGAAATGATCTCGCTTAACACGATTTGTGTAGTTGCGAACAAAAAAGCAAAATGTTGCATTCCTATAAAAAAACATATCAATGTATTGATAATCTCAGAGGGTAGTGACCTTCACGTCAAGTGTCAGGTGGTCTACTCTAAAGTTCAACATTTCTCATACACGCTAAGAAAGCTACCATAGTTATCCCACATCTCCCCACACATCGTTATAAAGTAAAGGTAACATAGCATATATAAGAAATTGCTTTAGTATATGCTGGCACAAATGACAATAACATAAATCAACTCACTTTTGTAGTGTCACCCATTATTAGATAAGATATAAGTTAACAACTCAACTTTAATTTGTTTCACTGTCACGGGGATTTTGTATAAACTAAATATTTACATCATTACTATTGTCAAAAGTGATTAACAAAGCAACAAATGCTACATCTTGCGCTTGCTCCTGACTTTCCTACTTGATTGATTATCATAAGGGACATATTGACCAGGTTTAACCAAGTGGAGGGAAGAACTTTTAGATTCTGCATAAATTACTTATCTATCACACTCTGTGGGGCAGTTCCACATGAGGCTTCTAACAAAACAAAAAATAGATTGGCAAGGTTATTATATGGATCGAGTTGAAATAAATTTTCTGTTGAGGGTCTGGCAGCGATATAATTTCTAGACAAAAAATAGCCAAGATAAATACATTACTTTCTCTGCAATTCCTATTGTCTATTTGAATGTTAAAAGCTGACAACACACAAGTTATTAATGGTTAAAGAGATTGATAAGGTGTCTGAATCCATGTCCTTGTCTTTACTAAAGTTTATTGCCATATTTCTTCATTAAGCTAGCTTCTGTATAACATATATGTTCCAGTATACTTTACGCTTACATTTATTTAATAAGAACTTTGAAATCTAAAAAATTGAATATTATTGCTGCAAATCTTATTGCTTTAAACACTGCCACCACTGATATCTTCCTTTCTACCCTTGCTTCAAGCATACTTGCGATATTCAATGATTTCTCATATTCCAATATTAGAAAATAATGATTTGTAATATGAAACACATACTAACCTGGCCATGAAGAATACAATCATGACTCTAAAATAGGACTCTTAGAGTTTGTCTCCAAATACAAACAAATCATAATAATTTGTTAAGTTTTATTGGTTTTATTCTTCAACCAGATTCTATACCATGTAATCAACACATTCATAAACATATACAACACATACAATAAACCTTGCACATACCAAAGTAATGCGTTCTTGCTCCCAAGAAAAAAGTAAGGAAGAGTACACAGTTGAAACTACATAGTGATAAAACTAACTATGGTTTGCAATATCATTCAAGTTAATATAACCAACATGTTAAACATATGTAAATAACTAACTATTTACGTTGAATCAGCTTTAGTTGCTCTTGGTTGCAATGAATGCATTCTGCCTATTTAAATTACCATGTTAACTGAGTGTAAACAGTTGCATAGAACGTGTATACCATACAGTAGGACAAAATTACAAAAGAGTGTACAAAATATGTGAACGGAATGAAGGAAAAAGAAGAGACCTCGAAGGACATGGATAACCTACACCCCGATACCTTGAGCCGCTAGTGAATGACACACTAAAAAAACACCAGCCTTCATACCAACCGAGATGAAGTAATCTCACATGTAAAATCTGTATTGTTACTTCTAAACGGTTATAAAAAAACGTACCTGAAGAAGACCTTGGCTTGTGCATGATAAATTCATGGATAAATATAATTAATTTGTAATTAACACCAATTCTTCAAACATGCATTATGTGTACAATAGATTTGGCTAACCTGATGGCTGAATAGCTAACGTAAGTGAAAACATCAAGATAACCTGTAAATTATAAACAAAGTAATCAATGAAGAAGATGAAGTAAAATTGTTGTGGTAAACATGCGACAAAATCTATTGTGTTATTTTGTAAGAAAACCAATCATAAAGCTGCATCAAGCCTGAAAAAACACGAGGATATTAGGGTTTATGATGAACAATAATGAATAGGTTTAGATGATACGAAAAATATTAGAGTTTAGTCATGGATTAACTTTAAAACTATAATTAAGGAATGGATATATCTTGATATATTTTCTAAAATTAAAAGATGTCTTTTTGAAAATCAAAACCATATCAGATATGAAGTAAATTTTGAAGTTATACTATATCAATAATGTTTTGCAAAGTAAAACACAAATTACCTCATGGCTCAGTTGGTAAACGTGATTGGATATTAACTATATGCCACAAGTTCAAACCTTGCTAATGCCAATATTTTAAAAAAAATTCCCAAATTTAATGGAAAAATAATTCCTAAATTTAATGCAAAAATAATTAAAAATCCGTAAATTCGAAATTAAATGCAAAATTAATTAAAAATTCGAAAAATATTTAAATTATTGTCTTATATGTGCCATATCATAGTTGTTTGCACCATGTCATAGTTCAGGTGGTATTAAACCCTATTAAATCCAGTCATAATTAGCCCCATATATATGTTATTGTATATATATATACTAGTTACGTAACCCGCCCGACGGGCGAGTTCGCTTTAGAAATTTTTTTAGAGAAAAGGTTTGTCTGAGTTTGGTGTAATAACTACGAGTGTCTACAATTTATATTATGTCAAAATAAAAGTAGAGGGGTTAGATGGTTTTTTTGAAAACCTGATGGGATATTAAAAACCCGTTGTTTTTTTATTTTTTATGCCTCACTCTTTTATGCTGCGCCTCTTTTTCTATTTCTCTTTGAAGAAAAACTTCTCTTTCTCCTTTCTTTGTGGTGGTTGGTCCGCCGAATGTATGGCCGGTTTAACCGTTCTATTCTTCTACAGTTGTGATCTTCTTGATTCACTGGAATCCCTTAATTTTGTTGTGCCAAATTTAGGGTTTCGCAGAAATTTGGGGGATCTTGAATTCGTCCAAGGTTTTGGGCGTTTGTGGATAACCTGAATCATTGATGATTCGATTATGGGTGCGATTTTGTTTCTTCACAAAAATCAGGTGGTGTTCGTTCCCTTTTGATGATTCAAATTTTGCCCCTTGATGTAAGACTTATGTTATCTGATTCGATGTGGTTTTTTCTGTTTTGAATCTCGGTTTATAACCCTGCCTAACCTTTGATTCTGGGTTATGTTTTTTTGCCGAAACATAACGGGTTCTTTCTTGATTCAAAAACAGGGACAAAAAAACTGGTATATGATGATTTGGTTTTAACCAAGCCTGCTCTGATGCCAATACTTTGTTAACGAAATGATTTACGATCTAAACTTAGTCACGAAATACCAGAAAATGAATATATACGTTGTTTTTTATTTATCTTTGCAATTGATAAGAGTTTACATTACTTCTATTTAATACAAACGGAAGGGTACAAGATGAAGGTTGTGATGGTTCAGTTTAATCCAATGTAGTAGCCTTTCATTTTTAACTGCCAAAATAACTGTCTATAACTGTCTATAACTGCCTATAACTTCCTAACTAACTACAATTACATATTTGGTACCCTATCTTACGTTTATAACATTATAGGTCCAACATCCAGTATACTTTACGCTCACATTTATTTAATAAGAGCTTTGAAATCTAAAAAATTGAACATCATTGCTGCAAATCTTATTGCTTTAAACACTACCACTACTGGTATCTTCTTTTCTACCCTTGCTTCAAGCATACTTGCGACATTGAATGATTTCTCATATTCCAATATTAGAAAATAATGATTTGTAATATGAAACACATACTAACCTGGTCATGAAGAATACAATCACGACTCTAAAATAGGACTCTTAGAGCTTGTCTCCGAATACAAACACATCACAATAATTTGTAAAATTTTATTGGTTTTATCCTCAAACCAGACTCTTTTACCCTGTAATCAAACACATTCTCTAAACATATACAATACATACAAGTTCTAATATACTATGATGTTCGACTCTACTTAAAAAAAAGTACGAAGAATGATGTCCGATTGGCTTATCTATATAGTATATATCAAGCCTATTAATCGATATATTTTCCTATTGGTAGGCTTATTTGTTACAGGTAAAAGTGTAGAACCACAACATAAAGTGTATAATATCATAGAGAGCATATATTCTAGATCTTAAAAACTTACCTGTTGTGATTGTCTTGGATCGCTCCTGACGAGCAGTGTCCCAGATGAACTTGTTAGATTATAATGATAAAATAAGTCAAAAAAGAAAGAAAAGTAGGAATAAACCTTGCACCACCATAAAGAATCGTTCTACCAAAGTAATGCGTTCTTATTCCCAAGAAAAAAGTGAGGAATAGTACACAGTTGAACTGCCTATGATAAACTAATTATGGCCTGCAATATCATTCAAGTTGATATAACCAACATGTTAAACATATGTAAATAACTAATTGTTTTTATCACAAGGCAACAATGAACTAATACTTTAAAGCTGTATTTAGAGCTTTGTTGCCTAGGACTTAAGGTCTCATTTGAATATCTTTAACAACCCCGTTCAATGCTGAAGAAAGTATAAAAACATCAAAGGATACAAAACAAACTCTATAAACCAAAATTTACATCTTATGGGTATGGGTAAGGTGAGTCCAAGATTGTAACAAATAGAGTAGAATGACTCATAATACAATAGATAAATAAGATTCAATGTATTCAAGCACCTGCAAGTATAGCATCGACAGTAGCATCCAATCTATGATGATCACAACACTCAATTCATGGATAACCAAACACGAGGATATTAGGGTTTATGATGAGCAATAATGAATAGGTTTAGATGATACATGATATTAGAGTTTAGTCATGAATTTGGATTAACTTTAAAACTATAATTAAGGAATGTTGGGGGATTCGATTATAAATGAACTCCATACCTTCCATGACAAACATTTATATCAGTGTTTGTCGAAGTCGGCCAAAGATCCGGTTGAATACCTCTTATGCCTTTCTGCAAGGCCTTTATGATAGGCCTAACACTGCTATCATTCGTAAACTGGTCACCAGTCAAGTAAGTATTGTGGCTGGTATATATAAAATAACGAGAAAGCAAAGCCTTCATGTCATCAAGAACCACCTGAACAAAACAAATATATAATTGGAAGTTACTAAAGTTATTAAAAGGGAAAAAATAACTTTATTTACAAAACGATCAAGCTTTAACAGATATAATTAAAGAATATTAGTATTACGCTAAGAGGATGATTAAGATCACTAAAGATAAAAAGCATGAGATCAAGGCCTTTGTCAAAATCTATCATTCAGTTGTGCCCTAGCAACTTCCTAGCAAAAATAAAGAAAAGAGATCCAAGAAGCAAAAGCTTCTTTACTTCTTTTCATGGAAACCTTACAGGAAGGCCCTGAAGGTTTTATATCAGCAACTTCAACATCAAAATTTCTTCTAAGAGTACCTAAATACCTCCATTCTGTGTCCAAATAATGATAAATCAGTTTCATTTTTATATTCCTTGTAGTAAAAATACATAACTTTCAGAAGAGATACCTTTTTCTACTTTTAATACAAAATAAACACGTATATAACATAATTATATGATGGCTAGATTTACAAAACTAAGAATAAAGTATAAAAAAATAAACAGGTCTATATCATATCTGACACCATTATAATGAATGCAAAGTCACAAAGAGTTCAATTTGTACCTGAATATTTCTTACTTGGATGAACAGAATAACACGACATCTTCCAAGTGAATCCAAAAAGTAGGCAAATGAATGATATTAGGGTTTGTGGTGATGAAGAAGATGGTTTTGGGTATTAGGGTTTGTATGTGTTAAAAAGTCACGTATATGGATTTCGATATATATTTTTGTAGTATATCTTGGTATATTTTTAAAAAATCTAAACATATCAACAGATAACACTCTCCTTTTCTTAAACTTATTAATTGTGTTTTTGATATTAAAACACAAAATGAATGTTGGCTCAGTTGGTTTAAATAATTGCAACTAAACCATACATCACATGTTCGAATCATGCAAGGGACCTAATTTTTTATAAAACTTTTGAAAATTAATGAATTGTGGGTGCCATGTCATCATTGAGGTGGCGTCCAGTCACTAAATCATATTAATCCAGTCATAGTGAGTCTCATATATATGTTATATGTATATATATATATATATAATGTAAGTTAGTGCCCATATACTAATATTTATATATATAGTATATTATATATATATAATATATATACTATAAAAACATATATATATATATATAATGAAATTATATATATATATATATTATATAGTTAAATATATATATAGTATCTATATACTTCACACAGTTTAAATTACACCAGTAATAAACTAAACTATTATTACAAAATCAACAAAAAATATATATGCATACAATATACCTGTCCAAAACAGCACCATAAACACACAATCCTCAACCCTAAAATTTCATCCCACGTTTACATCAAGAGTCTAGGACTCACCAATATTTAGACCTCGCCAACCCATCTATTCGAACCCATTAACCAAAACAATAACTAAAGGGTGTTTGTTTAAGTTTATTTATGGGGTTATGAGTGTACTTGATTTCTGCTTATCTTGCATAAGCTAGCATTTTCATCTTATAGCATGTTAGGAAAAAACAAATCTTGAATTTTTTAATCGCCAAAAAAGTGTTGTACTAATATTTATCAGTTGGAAATATAAAAGATCCAACGCGTCACTTTCCTCAATTGATGATGCATAAACCGACATCTAAACATAAAATCGGAAACACAATAGCAAACCCCTTAACGCATAACTAATTACGATAACACATTTTAAAAACACAATGCCAAATACCGTTAACCTAAAAGAATAAAACAGAATGGCAAGTTCAAGAAAAAATAAAAAAAATAAGTAAGGAGTTTAAAGAAAGAAACTACTTACTAACAGTGAGTCCATGAAAAAAGTGGTGTTTAGTTTCACTAATCAGTTCGACTTTGTAATCTTTCAACATCCTGAAATCTAAAAATAAGAACACTTAAAAACCCAAATTCCACACCACTTTGAACACTAACTGTCATGCATACATACGTCACCCTAGCAACCTATTTACATAAAACAATAATATACACACCGAATATGCAATAAAAAAACACCAAAAATCATACACATTATATAACAACAACAACCTGTACTTTCGTAATTTACAAATCCACAGACAAATTCCATTACTTTATAAAACCTTTATACACATTCAATAATCAAACCACACTTAAGCACAAGCAAGTACACAGAGAAAAAAAATACATTAACCAAAATATCTTACAAACCATGACACTTAAACAAACAAACTAACTAGGACAACATACAATCAAACTCAACCTAGACCTATCCTTTTTTATTTGAGCACCCTGAACAAACTATACCCCCACATCCAACACCCAAATTCAGAAACCCACATTCCACTTTAGTTTCTCGATAAAACACTTTTTCTTACCAGCCCTCAACTCAAACTCTCTTCCCAGAATCTACAACTTTATCAGCTTATCAATATCCTTATCAATATCCTTATCAATATCCTTATCCTGAGTCTCTTTCAAAAACTCGGCCATTTTTTCGGGAACAAACTTATCTACCAAAACATTCAGCTCATCAATGAAATACCCTCTCTCCTTAATACGAGCAGTCAGACCAACACACAACCTATTAATCTCCTACGCCAACCTCTGGTCTTTAACAACAGCTCGGCGACAATAAAGGATGAACATGTCCTCCCACTCCGATGTACAAACTGCCTGACGTAACTCATCACACCTAGGTAATTCTGCCATCAAATGTGGCGTACTTACTGTGAGTACAAAACAGACATATTAACAACCTTTAAATAGGCAAACTAGCATCTCCAATCAGCCCTAACCTCTCCTCATGATACTCCTCCCAAAAAGAACCCGCATGCCACTCTAGACAGAATATCTGGTTTCACCATCACACATTTGTCTTATCTTCCATAAATTAGAATCATCACCAAATGCAAACCTACTTTATATCCAAAACAGAGAACACCACAG
>BQNB010090715.1:0-25653 GCA_026074375.1 Tanacetum coccineum | reverse complement strand
GTCTTTTTACTCAGGTATTGATCCATTCCGTTGAAGACCGCAATGTAACCAATATTGATGGAAAATATAGGGGGTCTGAACTTGGCGTTTTGCTAAAATTCCACATTCTGAAACTATTGAAAAATACTCAGGTAATGTCCTAAAAATTTATTCGGGAGTTAATTTTTTTCATTGAGCTGGTATCATTGTGGGATTGCCGACGCGTACTTTGTTTGATTGCAGGTTGTGTCAGAAGAGAAGAGACTGTCCGTCCTACAACCTGGATTCTTTAAACAACGTTACGTGACTCGGTATACATTGCCTTTGACCGGCTCATCCTCATTATCAGTTCAAGGTTGGTGCTGCTTGGGATGGAAACATATTTGTTACAGTATAAAAGTTGATGTGTTCATATAGATATTTACTATCGAATCAATTAGGAATATTTGCTATATTGTAATTGCAACCATCTGTTTCTAAATTGAGTTAACAAATCTACTTCGTTGGGAAGTTACGCTTCAATTTGTTTCACCCAAAAATATGTTATCTCAATATAGCCATAAAAGGTACACGGTTTGTAAGGTAGTGTAAACCTGATGATTTACGAGAGCTAAACACCTGATAGTCCTTACAAAATGAGGTAATCCAACAAACGGAAAACGCAAACCTAAGTCATAAGTGGCCACGTCGCAACGCGCAAAACGACATAAGAAAAAAGAACAAAATGCTAGAGAAAATGAAGCTCCGCCGCAACGCGCGGGTATTAAGCTTGTATATACACATTTATCATTACATATACTGTCAAAAACAGTAACGGGCTACTGTTCATCGATGAACAGTGTAGCCAACATCGGCTAGGCCCGATAGTTACTGTTCATCGGCCCAATTATATATATACACATTTATCATTACATATACTGCCAAAAACAGTAACGGGCTACTGTTCATCGATGAACAGTGTAGCCCACATCGGCTAGGCCCGATAGTTACTGTTCATCGGTCCAAAAATTTTTTTTTTTTTTGGTAATTTTTTTTTTAATACCGGTGGTTACTGTTCATCGGCCGGAAAAAAAAAAAACCTTTATACTCCCCCCTTCTTTCGTCAAAAATTACGTTTACGACTTTCTATCGGCCTGGGCAAAAAAAAAATATATATATCCCCTTTATTGAAAAAAAAAATTTGTCATTTAATATGAGAAAAAAACAAACTATTAAACATGAGACCGAAAAAATTAACCCGAACAAAAAAAATGACACTCCACGCATTAGTCGACGCCAGATAAAATAACGCCATTATGATTACGCTACAAGACAAAAACATTAACGGGCTACTGTTCAGCGGCCCAAAATATTTTTTTTTTAATTATACCGGTGGATACTGTTCATCGGCCGAAAAAAAAAAAAAAACTTTATACTCCCCCTTCTTTCGTCAAAAATAAGAAGAAAAAAAATTACGTTTACGACTTTCTATCGGCCTGGGCCAAAAAAAAATATATATATACCCTTTATTGAAAAAAAAAATTGTCATTTAATATAAGAAAAAAACAAACTATTAAATATGAGACCGAAGAAATTAACCCGAACAAAAAAAACCGCGCCACACTACGCTATGAACGCCGCGAGAAAAATACTACGCACACGCATCGCACTCTCTCAGATGCGGTAATTTTTGCTTGTTATATACTATATACAAAAGGCAGACGCCCCGACATTTAATGTTGCGACCCGCCCTTTTTTGACCCGACCCATCCTTTTTTGATTTTTTTTTTCCTTTCTTTCATTTAATGCTGCGACCCGCCCTTTTTTGACCCGACCCGTCCTTTTTTGACTTTTTTTTTCTTTTTTTTTTCCTTTCTTTCTTTACATTGACTTTTTTTTAACATTTTTTTTTCTCAAAAACTTTTTAAAATAAAACTTTACTTTTTTTTTCCTCGGAATACCCTCTCGCGCTGTTTGAAGTCACCGGTCTGTTTTTTTACTGATACCTCCTTTCGTTTCCTCAAAACCTCGCGCTCCGCTATGTCCTGTTTTTTTTTTCTAAAAAAATTTTTAAAATAAAATTTTACTTTTTCTTTTTTTTCTGGAAATACCCTCTCGCACTGTCGGAGCCATCGGTCTGTTTTTTTATGAATATTTTTTTGTTAACAGTTAGTTTTTTTTTTACCAGTTTTTTTTCCTTTTTTTTCCTCAAAAAGTTTTTAAAATTAAACTTTCCTTTTTTTTCCCTCGGAATACCCTGTCGCGCTGTTTGAGTCATCCGTCTGTTTTTTTATGAATAAACCTTTAAGCTTCCTCAAACCTCGCTAAAACTTTAAGTTTCCTCAAACCTCACGCTCCGCTAATCGTTCCGCAACGGCGCGCGGTCGCCAGTTTTTTTCCTTTTTTTTGCAAAAAATTTCTAAAATAAAATTTCCTTTTTTTTTCCTCGGAATACCCTCTCGCATGCATTAAATGGCCTTTTGCATTTAGTGTGCATTAAATGCACCAGTTATCGGTATTGTCGGGTCAACCCGACCCAGTCCGCACCGACCCGTTCCTTTTTTATTTACGAAATAGCCCCTCAAATATTTACGAAATACCCCCTCGCACTATGTGTTAAATTACGAAAACTACCCTCATTTTAATTTTTTTTGTAAAATACCCCTTTCCCCACTAGCGGTCGACCGTTAGTTTTTTTTTTAGAATGCACCAAAACAGTGCTTTAAATCGGTCGTTGCTTAACGACCGTTAATTTTTTTTTTTACAAAAATATACCTTCTAACACGTCCAACCGAAAACACCGGCCGCGAAACATCCCGCAGCGGAGCGCGGGTGAGCCTAACTTGTTTCTTACGTTAGTCCATTTAGCCATCTTAATTATTTGGGAGTTGATTGTCACACTTTTATTTTTTATTCATACACTCAAATGTATATAAACTGGCAAAACATTATTTAATAAATGTACAACTAGTTAAAGCGCAGAATAAAGCGTGCAAATCAAAATGAAGAGTGTGCGAATCATTAGCCTAATTATTTGGAGGGACCATTTGCCCCATACCTTAGGATAAAAATTAGGGGTGGCAATTCGTGTCGGGTTCGGGTTGACAGGTTGGCGGGTCAGAAAACTCCAACCCGAACCTGACCCATTTAAATAATCGGGTCAGCTATGTCAACCCTAACCTGTTTACACATAACCCGAACCTGACCCATTTAACCCGTATATATACTTGGGTTGGTGGGTTAAATAGGTTACACAGGTTAAATAGGTTAAACGGGTTTCGGGTTGACCCATTTAACCCGTTTTATATACAAAACTTGGCACATTACACGGATTAAACATGTTAAATGAGTTTGTGGGTCGACCCGTTTAACCTATTCAACCAATATAATAAAATATAAATAATTTTAAATTTAAGAAAAAATCTGCGGGTCGACCTGATTAATTTATTCTTAACCCGAACCTGACCTGTTTAATAAACGGGTTAGATAGGTCGACCCAAACCTGACCCAAACATACTTAGAATCAACCCGAACCTGTTAATTTTCGTGTCGGTTTCAGGTCGGGTTTCGTGTCGGGTCAGAAATTGCCACCCCTAATAAAAATACCCATTCAACCCAATTTATTCCAAATGGGCGTATATTGCCACCAAAACATACTTGAAAATGTTTATTTTTTTTACCCGTCGTGAAATGCGAACACAGTTACTCGCATAAATCAAATTCATGTAATTCACATGTTAAACTCAGCGTCACCGTTATTTCAACACAACACAAAAAAACACTCATCCTCATGACATTTCTTCTCCTCTTCATTTGGCCTCCACCCACTCACAATTTTATTTTCTTTTCCATTTTTCACACAAATTAAAAATTCATGTTCATAAAATAAAAATTTACAATACGAAAAAAAAAAACAATACGAAAAAAAAAAAAAACAATACCGAAATAAAAAAACAATACGAACAATAAAAATAAACTACGGAAATAACAAATACAAATAACGAAAAATTAAAATACAATGCGAAAATTATATACTGATATTTCGCCAATATTTTTGCTGTATTTGTTTTTGGTTTTGATTTTGGGTTTAAAACTTTGAATTGTGTGTTGAGTTGCGCTTGTTGAAAACGCTTGTTGTTGTTGAACAAGAAGATTGTTCCGGAGTGTCATTAAGGGAAAGTATTGTGGGAGCAAAAAGGTAATTGGGTCGACGGGAATTGGGTAGGAAGCTTTCGATAAAGTTCTTTGTGAAGAAGCGTTGACGGGTCGAGGATGGACGATTGATTCGAAGTTAGTTGTGCCAAGGAGCTGCGAGACGTTGAGATTTAGGAAAACCCGAAATTGAGATACAGACATTTTTTTTTTGATTGTAGTTAGAAAAGAATTGAAAATTGAATGTATTTGTTGTGGTTTAAAATGATCAAAGTGTAATGATATATATAAGATTTTAAAAATTAATTTTAAATAAATATTTTTTTTTAATGTAACCGTTGGCCAACGGTTTGAATTTGAGGGGGGCCCACTTTTTCAAACGTTATGCTTGTTTCGTTTTGTGGCGAATTGGCCGGCGAACCCCTAACTTGAAATAATGAATGAAGTGTGTTGTGAAGCAAAGTCAGTACTATCAAGTGCGTCTGGATGGACAAGTCTTAAAAATGTTATTGCTAAGTAAATGCTATTGCCTGTAAGCTACAACATCAACGGATCAAAGTCATGGCTTAAAAATAGCAACAAAGTCGAACCCCTCACGCACTGACATATATAGTTAAGTGTCAATTACTAAATAAACGTATTGGCTTAAAATATGATTGCTAAAATGTCAAACAACTGTCACAAATACTTGCCTCTAGATATTCATAAAGTGGGTCATCAAGGAAGGGATTGAACAACAATGAGCAAGTCAACTGATCATATGACAAAAGTCAAAATTACATCATCATACATACAACATTAAAGTAGATTGTTTCATGAAATAATCAAAGAGAGGAAACAAATTTTAAAAATAGCTTAAAAAAGTTAACAATTTTGAAAACAGCTTAGCGGTGATGACCCGTGTTCGCTATATTGCGTTGATCTCAAATTAAACATGAAACTGTAGGTGCAGATGGATGACGATGACGTGGCAAATGACGCTAGATTGACTAAGATGAAAATATTTGTTGATGATACTTTTTCATTCCCCATGTGAAAAGTAAATGTTAAACCACTTGCTCAGTTGCTTTTGAAGCTGGTTATCTCCCATCGAAGCGATCAGATTCATGGTTAAAGGTCATTGGTATAAAAGAGAGTATGATGATTGTCTAATAAATGATTTTGAATGCTCAATCGGGTATTATACCATTTTCAGGTCAAGCGAGATTATGTAAAGGGCTTAAACTATAAGTGGCGAAAGGGGTGGGTCGGGTCGGGTCGGGTAACAGTTTGAAATGGGTTTCGGGTCTAAACGGGTCATTTGGGAACACAAATCAAACAGTTTTTCATGCTTTTGACCTATTTATATAAAACTGGGTCAAATGGGTTACCCCACAACCGACTCTTCAGAGATGGCATTACTAAGTTTCAGTCTTTGATTGTCTAATTGTCCCTCTCACAACTTCACACGTTCTGGCAGACCAGCTTCTACCAAGACTTGTATGCCTAACACGTTAACCTTGATCCTCCCCATTACATATTTCGAACTTCACTTCACGCATAAAGTTCCCTTCTTATGTTCAAGCCTAGCCAATCACAATTCAGGTCTCCACAATTCAAAGAAAAAAAAAAGGTGGGCATCTATTAAACGAGCTTTCAAAGTATTTAGAAATATTGCATCAAGTACAAAAGCACCAGCATGCCTTGATCTATAAAATAACAAATAAGCCATTAAAAACCATTGCAGGAAGAATATATAAGCTAGAGATAATAAGTGAAAGGTAAAGCAAACCAGCTAGTGGACCTCAGAGGCTGCAAAAGCTTGAGCTCAAGAATCAGAGCCAAGTCAAATAACTAGATGGTTGTAAAGAAAGTAATGAATTTAACAATGACCTCAAAAAAGTACTTTATACCCGATTTACAAGGTAGCTGGTACCGTTTTCTTACATGTTAACTATCAGATATAGTTCAACTCTCAAAACAAAGTTGACAACCTTTAAACTTGCTTGTTAATTACTACTTTGAAGAAGACTAGAAGTTTGGTGGTTCATGACTGCTATCTAAAATGCTTTTACCTGTTCACTCAAGGGTATATAGACAGCTTCTTATGAAGATACAATCTATTAAATATTAAATATTTAATTACGATTTAGACCATTAACTTATTTTTTACTCTAATATACTCCACGCCCATATATACAATAAAAAAAGTTGCACACACAAATTAACGCTATTATAAATCATCGCCACTATGGGCGTGTAATGATCTTGTAGTGGTAAAAAGATGAATGTAGTGAGGTGGCGGCTAAAGCCCAATACCATAATACAATATGACCCATTAGTAAACTAATATAATACTAATACATGTTTCTCGTGACGAAAGGGAAAGGGCTTAAACATGTGTGGGTCGGGTGGGTGAAAATTTATGGTGCATAAAAATAAAAAAAATTCCCAAAAGCAAGTCCTAGATCGATAAGATGAAGGGGGCAATGTCAGAGGTGCATTTTGTGCGTTTCGATGCGGTAAGGGAATTTGATAATCATGGAATAATAAGCGAACTTGAAGGGGTTGATGTTAGCGTTACCCAAGATACTTGAGGACAGGTTATGATGATCAACAACAAGGAATAGGTTCTGAAAACACCACCAACAAGAGAAAAGGGACAAGAAGAAGAAGAAAAACGAGGTGGATTATGATGTTTCTGGTGCTGATCATTATACAGATGAAGGAAGTAAGTATGAGCTTGATTTAACTGATCCTGAAGTTAAAGCTGATATTGATGATAAGATAAGAAGAATTGATAACCTCATCAAGCAATAAGAAAAGGTTGAGGAGGAGGAGGAGAAGGACGAGAAGCAGAAGATGAAGGAGAAGAAGGAAAAGAAGAAGAACCGCAGTAGCAAACAAGAGTAGTAAGACTGTTACTATTGCAGATGCAAGAGAGTGACAGCTTGGTCACAACCATTTGGTTGAGGAGCTTCACACACAACGTAGGGTACCATTGGGATACAAACCCTTTGGTGTGACAACTTGGTCTTATTTACAGTTTATGGGTAGGGTTCCTTTATATAAAATGTTGCACAAGGCCAGTGCAGGACTATTGACTATATTAGGGGTGCTGGTCAATTTGTTAATAATTATTCTACTCATGATTATTATGTCAACTTTGCTGGATTATCCCTAGGTGGAGTCCAAATATGGTAGGTTTACTGAATGAATGGGCCATAGAGTGCAGGTTAAAGTAGCAGACATAGAGGCTGGTTTCCATGTTGGTATAGAAAATTGGGGCTTATGAAAAATAAGCCGAAATCAAATAAGCTCATAAGGCCACATATAAGCCGAAACAAACACCCCCAAAGTCGAGGGTACCATGTAATTTAGCAACAATAATCACAGTGAAGTTTAGTTGTTAAGTGCGAGTATAATGTAAATGTTTCCGGCAAATTAAGCTCCTGAGTACACATGAAGAAAATGTGGAAGCGGGAGCAAATGGTAAGGAACCCAATCACCAATTTTGCGGAGAGAGCTAGGTTTTTTTGGTAATTAACCATGAAACAAATAAAATTAATAATGCACATTCAAAACATGAGAGAGTCTAGCATAATCATCGGAAAATAAAACCATTAACAAAGTTAAAACATCAGAATCCAGCATACACACAGGTTCCTAGAAGAAAGGGGATAACTTATCCAACCACTATGCTCGCCTTGGCATGTAGCGCATAACTTCCTCATTAAAGATCTCCAAAGCCTAAATTCAAAAAAAAAAATTTGAAGTAAAGAAACAAATCAGATTACTGAATAATAATAATAGAGTAAACTGCAAAAATACATCCCTGTGGTTTCAACTTTCTCACATAATACATCCTTGGTTAGGCAAACGTTTGCCACAATACATGGGGACGAACACAATACATCCTTGAGAAGATAACGGAAAAATATTTGCGTCGTTCGTCCTCAAGGATGTATTGTGGCAAACGTTCGCCTAACGAAGAATGTATATTACCAATAGTTTCTGACAGGGATGTATTATGTGAGAAAGTTGAACCACATGATGTATTTTGCAGTTTACTCATAATAATAATAAAAGTAAATGGAAAAATACCATTAAGCGACGGATATTGAGAATGGCTAGGAGAGAAGCAGGAGGTATATCACCCACAAATGGTTTGTCTTTCTTAACCGCCGGTTTCTTCTTCTTATTTTGAAGGAACCGGCCGATCCTACCTACCCGGAATGGCAGCTTTCGACCCTTTTTCGCCATTCTCGCTTCTTTCATTCACCAGACTCACTTGTTCGAGTCTTGCCTGGATTAGGTAAATTAAATAAAGGGAAAGGTTGTCTTAACTTACTAGTTTTAATCCCCGTGCACGCACGGGCTTGTACATTATGTTTTTTAAATATATTTATAATTTTTATTTTTTCTGTTTTATAAGTTATGAAAGTTTAAAGGGTTATTTGTTTTTTTTAAAGTCATAATAATATTTGTAAATTTATAAATTTACACTTAACTCTATACATTTAAAATTAAATCACTAAAGTTTTATTAATTACCTCATTTTTTTTAAGTTTTTGTTTTTATAAATTTGACACATATATTTTTATGTGTTTTTTCTTTATCAGATTTCTCCACAAAAATAATGTCAATTTTAGAAGCATTTAAGCTTTTTAATTAAACATATATTCAAAAATAATAAAAAATTTGAAGCATGATACCTAATTAGGAAAGATTCTTTTTTTTTGAAATGCAAAAGTCCTCACTTTTCGTTTTCCTTTTAAAGTAAAATATATGTACCCCTAAAGCCAAATACTCTTTTTAGTTTTTTTTTCCTGTATTTTTATAATTTCGTTTTTATTATAAAAATTGTTAAAACGGAAAGTGCGAGAAAATATATATAAAGTTTAAAAAGTCTAAAGTATTAAACTGACAAAAAATATAAAACAAAAAAATTTGTGTTATACTTAAAGCATTCACAACAATGAAGTTTTCTATAGGTCTATAATCATTAATTTTTAAATATTTTGATGTTATAAACATATGCTCACTATGTATAAAACTTTTACAACTTTTCAAATAATTCATAATAATATGAACCTCTTTATTCCACATACAAGTGATTATTATAGTTAAATGAAAGATAAAACTTTCGACCTTTTTTCGCCATTCTTGCTTCTTTCATTCACCAGACTCACTTGTTCGGGTCTTGCCTGGATTAGATAAATTAAATAAAAGGAAAGGTTGTATGTATGTACCCTAAAGTGTTGCAAATGGTCTTTATAGGTTTTTTTTTCATCTATGATTTTGCTTTTGTTATAAAATTATTAAATGAAAAGCGCGGGAAAGAAATATATATACTTAATAAGTCAAAAACATTAAACTGATGAAAAATACGAAACCATACAACCGCACCCCGTGCTCCTCCGCGGACAAACACCGGCCGCGGAAGAACACTCGCGTCCGCAAACACGATTATACGTGGACCCTTGCCCGACAAGGGACCCACTCCGGCCACCAACAGTTACAAGCGAAATACTAGGAAACCCTAGTATTGGGCTTACCTATAAATAAGGGTCATTTCACACCCCAAAAAGGTACATTCTGTCTAATCATTAACTCTCACACATACTCTGACATTCTCTGACAAACATGTGTACTTACTCTCACGCCGGAGCTTAATCGCGGGGTCCGCCCTGCGGTAAGGCTAACGGTTTATTCTCATTTGTGCAGAAAATCATCACTTCTCTTGCTCTAGTACAAGATCAAGCATTCAAGTCACTTGGAGGCCCGGCCCGACAAAGGACTTCAACACCTTGCTAAACCCGACACGAATTTTGTACTAACAAGTGGCGCCATCCGTGGGACCCTTACGCAACCACGATTCTCTAAAAACTCACCATGAGCACTCACGAACAACAAATCACAAACAATCCCACGTCCGCCGTGAGGAACACAGGGGGAAGGAATGGTCCCCAGGGTCTTGAGGAACCTATGTCTGACGAGGTTCTTAGGGAAATGTGCGACAAAAATTATCACCAACTCTTGCCGCTCATCGCCGAAAAGATGCAAAAAGAAAAAGAGCAGAAAGACAAACTCAACGCGGTGAAAGCACGACTGATCTATGGCGAAGAGTCCGGAATTAAGATAAGAAGCCGTGAAGAATCGCACTACTCTGAATCCAAGACACCAACCGCCCGAACAGAACCCAGAAGAAGGCACGGAGACAGGTATTCCCGAAGCCCATCACCACACGCCAGTGTTTTCAAAAGGCTTAAAAAGTACAGATCCCCTTCACCGCGGCCCCGGCCACGGAAGGAAGGAGGCGTGTTTAATAGGTTGGGAAGAAAGGAGCCAGCTACATCCGCACGTTCTGATAGTCGTCAACGGAGTCCCCAAGCAAAAAGAGCTGAAGTAGAAGCAAGAAGGCGTCAACAAAAGGGAACACCATCTCGTACGACTAGCCAATATTCAGAAAGTGAAGGTTAGTGAAGGGGGTACGGGAAATGTAATTCAAGAAGACGAGCATCGAAAACCTATGAAGACGATCTCTCCCAGCCTTGGACATGTGAGGAAAGAAACCCTTTCACACCTCGGATCCGGCATTTTAGTCTCCCGAGGACTAGGATGCCTAGCCATGTCAAAACATACGATGGAAGTGGAGATCCGGAGGATCACTTAAAGCTATTTCAATCGGCCGCAAAAACAGAAGGTTGGGCAATGCCGACATGGTGCCACATGTTCAACTCAACCCTCACCGGGAATGCCAGAGTTTGGTTTGACAAGCTACCAAAAGAATCGATCGATAGCTATGAAGATCTAAGAACAGCGTTTAGAGAAAACTATCTTCAGCAAACAAAGCACATCAAGGACCCGGTGGAGATACATCACATCAAGCAAAGAGACGGAGAATCTACGGAAGACTTCATGGAAAGGTATAAGGCAGAAGTCCTGGACGTAGAAGGAGCTCCGGAATGCATGAGAATCTCCGGGTTTATGCATGGAATAACCCACCCTGGGTTAATCAAGCGTCTATATGAAAGAATTCCGAGATCTATGGACGAAAGGGTTTGCAATAACTGTCTTTCTACAAGGGAAAGTTGCTGCAACTCAGCACGGCAAGAGAAATGCCACCTTCATCTTGGAAAACCGTCAGAGGGGGGGGAGGGGGGGGGGGAACAAACCCGAATTTTTGTAAGGATTTTAAAAACAAAACAATTATCTAGCCCGGATCGTAGGCCCAGATAGATTCTCACTCCTCACCAAAACCCCGAGAACCCCACCAAAGAAAATTTTTGCTCTGGAAAAAGGAAAGTTCAAAGCCCTACCCTCAATGGTAACTCCTGTGGAAAAAAGAGATCCGAACAAATACTGCGAATTTCATTCGGATATGGGACATAGCAAGGACATGTATGCAGCTGAGAAAAGCAATAGATGAATTGATCAAGGCCGGTAAAATGTCGCATTTCATCAGAATTAAAACAGAACGACAAGCGAAAGCACCGAAAAAAGGGGAAGCGTCCGGAAAGGATAAACCTCTGACTATACTAATGATCCAACCATGGGAAAGAGTGGCCAAACCTAGGATTACCCAAAGCTTCTCCTACGAAGACGGGCTATGTTATTTCCACACTAAGGGAAGAAGACAGGACGGAGGGCCCAATGATCATCGAAGTTGAAATGGGCGGACATTTTGTGCATAGGGTATATATTGACGGCGGAGCATCATCAGAAGTCTTGTATGAACATTGCTTCATAAAACTCCGCAAAGAGATAAGGGATCAGATGGTTCCGGCCACCACTCACCTTATCGGATTCAGTGGAGAGACCATTTGGCCACTAGGCCAGATAGCCTTGCTAGTAAAAATTGGTGATGAAGTACACTCCACCTCCGCATAGATGAACTTCATGGTTATTAAGTCACCATCCCAACACAATGCAATAATAGGCAGGCCGGGCATAAGGAAAATTCGCGCCGTACCATCAACAACACACAGAATGTTAAAATTTCCCGTTGAAGGCGGCACGGTAACGCTACAGAGTAGTGAGTATATTCTAGGAATGTGCTATGATCTTCGGACCTAGCATCCAAACTCCCGCAGTAAACCAAGTACTGGAAGAGAAAATAAATATAGCAATCCACCCGGGGTACCCTGAACAAACAGTTGCCATAGGATCAACATTAACAGAAAAAGGACGCAAAGGACTATGTTCTTTGCTCAAACAAAACTTGGATATTTTCGCCTGGAAGCCAGCTGATATGACGGGCGTCCCACGAAACATCGCGGAACACCGGCTAGATATCCGGGAGGGATATTCACCAATCAGACAAAAGAAAAGAGGACAGGCTCCGAAAAGAAACAAAGCAATCCAAGAAGAGGTGAAAAAATTAGTAGGCGCTGGAATAATGAAGGAGGTCCAAATCCCCCCCCCCCCCCCCCCCCCCCCCCCCCCCCACCCTCACAGTTGGCTCTCTAATCCGGTAATGGTCAAAAAGCATGACGGAACTTGGCGAATGTGCGTAGACTTCAAAGATCTTAACAACGCATGCCCCAAAGACTGTTATCCGTTACCGGAAATAGACTAGAAGGTGGAGTCCCTCTGCGGGTATTCTTTCAAATGCTTCTTGGATGCATACAAGGGGTATCACCAAATTAAGATGGCAAAAGAGGATGAAGAAAGACGGACGTTTCATAACAAGCCTAAAGGGATATATTATTATATTAATCCTTGCTATTTAAAACGCACGTTCGGTTTAAAAAATTGCCGGGTAACATATAAACGCTTAGTGGATAAGGCATTCAAAAGAATATTGGACGTAAACCTGAGGTATTGTCGATGACCTGGTTAAAGAGCCACATAGAAGAAGAAATCATCGATACATAACAAAAACATCAAAACCCTTTGACAGATAAACATGAATTGAACCAAAGAAATGCACCTTCGGAATGCAGGAAGGATGTTCTTAGGTTTCAACGTATGCACACGGGTGGAGAGCATGTCCGGAAAAAGCAGACGCAGTCCTTAGCTTACCATCTCCAAGATGCATCAAGGACGTACAGAAGCTAAATGGAAAATTAGCAAGCTTAAACAGATTTTTGTCAAAATCAGCAGTAAACAATAAATTTTTTCGTTTTTACCTTTTCAAACCTTGAAAAAAGGCACAAAAAAGAGCGATTATTCAATGGCCTCCGGAAGCCGAAGAGGCCTCAAGCAGATGAAAAAACTTATTGCGGAGCTCCCAACACTGATCGCACCAAGGGAACATGAGGAATTAATCATATACTTGGCTGCAGCAAAAGAAGCTATTAGCGCGGTCTTGATGACAGACAGAGAAGGCGGGCAAATACCAGTATATTTTGTAAGCCGCACTCTACGAGGCCCGGAAGTCAACTATACTCCTATGGAAAAGTTGGTGTTAGCCTTGCTCAGTGCAAGTAAACGGTTGAAAAGATACTTCCAAGCACAAACAGTCGTTGTAATAACAAATCAACCGATAAAGCAACTGTTGTCAAGTTCGGAAATATCCGGAAGGATGCTGAAGTGGAAGTTCAAGTTAGAAGGATATGACATCCAATATAGACCAAGGACCGCAATCAAAGGCCAAATATTGGCAGATTTTATTGTGGAACGACCGGAAGAAGAGTCTCCGGACGAACTCATGGCAGAACCGGAAGTACTACCGGAGCCGTGGACGTTGTTCACGGACGGCTCGTCCTGCGTAGACGGCTCTTGGGCAGGACTAATACTAACAAATCCGGAAGGTGCCGAATTTACATATGCCATGAGGTTTAGATTCGAGGCCACTAACAATGAAGCCGAATATGAAGCACTGATAGCCGGTCTCCGGATCGCAGAACAAATGGGTGTAAGAACTATGTCCAAGCAAATGTTGACTCAAGACTTGTGACAATCATGTTAACGGCTTTACATCGCCAAAGAGTCTGGATAGGTTCAGTACTTAAAAAGAAAAACACTCGCAAAAAAGCTTCAAGGAATTTTCCATCAAATCAATACCACGAAGTGAAAACAATAAATGCAGACGCCCTAAACAAGGATCGAGTCCACAAGCTTCGCGATCTTAACAAAACAGGTGCTGTGGAAGGAATTGAAGGAAAAGTCCATATGAAAAGGAAATTCTTGACGTAGTAGAAGAAGAGGCAACACATGGCTGACATCCATAGTGAGTACCGACAAAGAATTTCCTTTCGGTGGATAAAAAGAGGGCCAGGCGGTACGTCGGAAGCGGCCAGGTGATGCATGAGCAAGGGAACCCTATACAAGAAGTCCTTTTTAGACCATGGCTCCAGTGCGGTCGGACCACTCCAATGCAAATTCTGTCCTAGGAGAATTACATGAGGGTTGTGCAGCAATGCATTCCGGCCCTAGATCTGTGGGTCGACCAAAGTAATCCGGAAAGGTATTACTGGCCACAATGCATATGGATGCAACGGACTTGATAAGGGAATGCCAATGACTGTCAAATTACACCGTCCCGTCCCAAGAATACGACAGCCGAATTGACCCCCATCACGTCTCACATGGCCATTTTATAAGTGTGGGATAGAATTAGCCCGGCCTTTCATGGTGGAAGGTTGTTAAAGTCAATTTCTTATTGTCGCTATCGATTATTTCAATAAAAGTTTGAGCAAAGGCCGTCGAACCATGTACAGGGCAATCAAGTAAAGAAGTTCGTATGGGACAACATTGTTTGCAGATTTGGCCTACCAAGGGAAATTATATCAGACAATGGAAAGCAGTTCCGTGATAATCCATTCAAAGATTGGTGTGAGAAACTGTGCATCCGCCAATGCTTCGCTTCCGTGAAACACCCGCAAGCAAATGGTCTAGTTGAAAGAGCAAATAGAAGTTTAGGAGAAGGAATAAAGGCAAGGCTTAATGAAAAAAGCAAAGATTGGATAGAAGAACTTCCGCACGTCCTATAGGCCCACCGTACAATGAGCAAGTCAAGTGATGGGGAAACACCATTCTCATTGACTTACGGCACAGAAGCTGTCATCCCGGCGGAGATAGGCATGCCAACACTCCAGACCGCGGAGATAGATCAAACTAAAAACAACGAAGCTCTGGGAATCAACTTGGACCTCATAGAAGAAAGAAGGGAGCAAGCAGCAATACAAGAAGCAAAAAGCAAGAAAAAGATGGAGAAATATTACAACTCAAGAGTCCGCGGAACAAGTTTCAAGCCGGGCGATATGGTCTACCGCAGCAATGAAGCAAGTCATGCCAAGGACGAAGGCAAACTTAGACCCAAGTGGGAAGGACCATACGAATTTAAAGAGTCGGTTGGAAAGGGAGCTTACAAACTCAAAGACTGCAAAGGAAATGAAATGTCGAGGACATGGAACATTTATAATCTCAAAAAGTGTTATATACATGAATTGTAAGAATTCGCCCGGCACATATGATGCTCCGGAGGGGCAATGGTCTTTTATTTTTTTGCATCTTGTAAAATTTTGAATTTCAATGAAAAGTGGGGATTAGCTACCCCCACGAGTTTTAAATTTTAATTTGTCTTTACTTTGCAAAGTTATATTAATTGTTAAGACGTGCATGCTAGGAGCCATGCTCCACAAAAATATTATCCCGTATAATAAAGGATTGAGCAACCTCAAAATCAGCTCAGGCGCGCAAGAGGTATTGCAAGCCCAGCACCGGGAGAATAACCCACAAGTATTCACAAGACTATCTATTACGAACGTACACCAGTAATAAACAAAGATAGCAAACATAGCACTAAAAAACGTGTTATGATACGGACCTACACGAATCTGTCCAAATCAAATATTTAACTTACAAAGTTAATGTCAATTTACAATAAAAGCCGCAACGGCCACATACGGCCATGGCATACAAAATAAATCCAAAAACACAAACAAGCCGCTATAACAAACCACATGCGGTCACGGCAAAGTTTCAAAACGAGGATCTTCAAGTTGGGGCATACAAACTACGCTCCCCAAATCTTCATCCGTGTCTAAATCCTCAACGCAAGGGGCAACCGCAGAAGTGCTAGCCCCACCTAGCAAATTCTGAGAGGACAAAGGGTGAGAAACAATATCTACCATTAATTGGCGAAGAGCTGAGGCATGCCTTTTCGCGCCTTCGGCACGGGTATGAACATTAAGAAGAGCAAAGGATAAAGAGGTATCCCCAACAACAACATTCACATCGGCATGATAGATAGGGACGGAGAGTTGCTCAAGGCACGACTGAAGATGAGCAGCTTCAGGAAGATCCGCCAAAGGTCCGTCCAATAAAAAACAATCTAAGACCTCATCCATCCCGGAATCTTTCTTGGACTTCAACAAATGAACCAAGGGGAAGTCCGCTTCCTCAAGAGCTCTTACAGTGTCAAGATAATTGCTCTCAGCAGTCTCAGGATTGTATGCCATGACTGCGGAAAGTAGGGTTCCAGCAACTCCATGCTCATGACCGGCTGCTAAACCCTCTTGCATACCGTAATCCACGGACCGGCCTAAAGCATGACCCAAAATTCCTTGATACTCGGGGGACTTCAAACATTTAACCATAGCAAGTTCCATCCCGTGCGTCAACAACCATCTTCGTCCAGCTAGAGCAGTCAGGTAGGCAGGGTAAAATTCCCCCTCCAGGCGACCGGACACATCCATCACGTGTGCCTCAAGTTCGGCCACACGATTGTACAACTCCTGAGCCTGTGCTTCCTGCTGAGCTTCCATCTTCTCTTTAAAATCACGAAAAGCGGAATGAAGAGTAGAAACCTGCAAGGATAAGAAGTTAAGTAAAAAAAAACCCCGTAACAAGAACGAGTAAAAGTCATACCTCAGAGGCAAGTCCATCTCTCTCGGAGGACAAGGAGGAAATCAAGTTCCTGGCTTCACCACAAGCAGCTTGGGAATCATCAAGGGCGGACTTGAGGTATGAAGCACGAGAATCAAGAAGGGAGATGTCAGTATCCTTCTGTGAAACAGCACTCTTAAGAGCTGACACCTCTGCGCTCAAAAGGGATTTATCCGCAGCCAAAACAGAAACCTGATCACGGAGACGAAGAACCTCCGCGGACTCCGTCTCCTTCTCTTTTACCAAAGACTTCAACCTAGCAATCTCAGCATCCTTTTCCCTAAGAAGCACACCCCGAGCATCATACTTAGCCCAAAGCTTCTCTTTAAGTTCCAGCTCATGCTCAGTACGAGACCTCACCTCCGACCCAAGACAAATTTGTCGCGCCGCCCCCACATTGAACTCCTCGAACAATTGGTCATAATCTATATTTCGGAGTGCGGAGAAAAAGCCGGGGGGAGCGACACGATCAACCAACGTACGACAAGAAAAGCCGTCATCCAGTAGTGAATCGTTGGTTATGTTCCAGTGAGGAATATACCAACGCTTGACATCTTTAGAATTTAGGACGACCGTCTTATAGAACGAGTCAGCCGACTCCTCCGACGTCTCTGGCTGGGAAGACCCGCCCATGTCCAACGTGGGTACGACAAGCGTCTTGCCCCTGTAGGAAGTCACAATGTCAGCAGCAGTATACACAGGGGCATCCGCAACGCGGGAACTGGCGAAAAAGGATAATGTTAAAGGAAAGTACAAGTACAGACAAAATCAAAGTAAAATGTTAAGCACGAACGTACCTACGCACGGTAACCTGAGTGTGGACGTCTGCTGGAGAAGATCCCAATAAAAGGGAGCCTTCCGGAATGGTCCGTCTCAGACTAGCAAGTGTCTTCCTACCGGTCCCGGAAGCAAGGCTAGGATGATCTATCCTCAATCTTTTAGCAAGAAGGGGGTCGCTTTGCTTTGATAACTTTTTCCTCTTGGCCTTCTCCGGCTGCTTCTGAGCGGCATCTCCTTTCTCAACCACAGTCAGATTATCTTCCGGGTCTACTAGATCAACGTAAGTACCCACCGGGATAACATCCTCTTTCGCAACAACATTGTCTCCCGCAGATGGAGCAGAAACTTCAGGACCAGCGCCAGAACCACTACCACTTGCTTGGTATACCACAACAGGAGCATCCAGAGACACGAAGCAATGTTTTATACTTTCGAGCAACGTCACCTGCTCTTCCCCTTTCTGGACCTCCACCGCTTGCACCTTCCGGGGGTCAGCAGTCCTGATATAGTCAAGCAAACCCATGTCTGCAAAATAAACACCAAAAAATTAAATCCCATATATATATATATATATAAACTTGTTCCACCAAAACAAAGTTTAACCTACCCGTTCTATCAGGTCTCTCAAAGGCCGGATAAGTGTTTTCACCAAATGGATAGTATGGGCTCAAACCCACAAGAGCTAAAAAACATTCTGGATACCGCCGGAAAGGAGCTTTATTAGAAGAAAGGACCTGAACAGCCTGCTCATGACGAGCAGTAAGATGGGGAGCCAGATCTTTCTCCAACACGCCCCCCGTATATAAAGGGACGGAGATAGGAAACACTCTGGAATCAACCCAGAAAAAATGGTCCGCCTAGTTCTTAATAGAATCTGGAGGCTTCGAGAGACAAGAAGGAGCCGATAGGGAACGTTTCGCAAACGAAAACAATCCGTCACTATATATACGCGTATAAAATGCACGAAAAACAGCTACCGACGGACCAAGATCAAGTACGCGCGTCAAAACCTCAAAATAAGTTATACGAGCAGCACCGAAGGGAGATAATTGAGAAATATGTATACGGAAATATTTGAGAACGGTACAAATAAATTTGGTAAGAGTGAATCCTATAGCCACAATATCAAATAAATCCTATAAACACCCCACTTTGCCCTCAGGAAATTGGTGATGGTCCTTGTCCCGGCCCCGGGCGGTAGGATGGAACTTCATCAGGAAATAATATAACTATTGCAAAAGCTCTCTACCATTTCTCGGGTCATAATGGAATGTTTATTAGCCATTTTGAAGAAGACAGACTAAGATAAATGCTAACCTGAATCTTAAAAAACTGGGAACGAGGAAAATAACGCACGGACGGGGAAATGGAAGTAAAAGCTCTAAGAAATTAACAATGGCGATGAAAAGATTTCGAGAAGAGAAAAACAGTAAAAATGAGAGGGGTATTTATACTTTGGGTATAGTTACTCCTACCGATACTTGGATGACGCCACGTGTGTACCACTTGCCTAATCAACGATAGAAAAGCGCATGGGAAACTGGTGAAAAGCTGTCACCAGTCAGAAGGTAAAAGGATAGCAACGCTCCACGTCATTGAAGCGTCACCAACTCAGAAGCGGTACGGCATAAAAATAGATAACTCAAGGAGGAAATAAAGTAGACGAGAAGTCTAGCATCGATCACCGCACGCAGGACATAACCTGCGGGCAATATCATTCTAGACTGGGGGGACTTGATGACGTATACTAGGTGTACCAAGCCTCTGGGCTTGGGCCACATTATCACTCGGCCTTTTGGGGCTAAACTTGACAATAACGGGCCATAGTAAAACCCAATCTCGCGTGGGCCTCGGCCCCAAATCTTGTGATCCGTCCGCGGATCCAGTAAGAAGACATCCGTTCCGGGATCACCTTATAGGGACGATTAGTCGCAGAAGACAAACGTGTCTTCCAACCGACTTGTTGCGAGATCCTTGCCCGGACAAGGGGACCCTCTCCGGGCCACTACTAAAGTAACCGAAATACCAGGAAACCCTAGTACTAGACACCTATAAATAGGGATCACAATACATCCCAAAAGGTACACAGTTATTCTTATTCTCTCTGACATATACTCTGACAATATGAATACTTACTCTCACGCCGGAGTCTAATCGTGGGGTCCGTCCCCACGGTAAGGCTAACGGTTTACTTTTAATTATGCAGAAAATCATATCACTTCTCTTGCTCTAGTACAAGATCGAGCATTCAAGTCATTTGGAGGCCCGGCCCGACAAAAGACTCCAACACCTTGCTAAACCCGACACGAACTTTGTACTAACAGGTTGTATGTATGTACCCTAAAGTGTTGCAAATGGTCTTTATAGGTTTTTTTTCATCTATGATTTTGATTTTATTATAAAATTATTAAATGAAAAGCGTGGGAAAGAAATATATATACTTAATAAGTCAAAAGCATTAAACTGATGAAAAATACGAAACCATAAAAATGATTTTTTTAACAGAAAGTGATAAAACTGAAAAAAACTATGTTATACTGTTGATAAAAGAAAAATACTAGATGTGGCAATTCTTGACACGACACGATAAACGACACGAATAGAATAACCCCCACCCTACAGAATATAGCTACTCTCTTTCGTAACCCCACTAGAAACTACGCAAAATGTTTGTATCGTCTCGTCATAAGGAATTGGCTCCCAGCGCGTTATACAGAAGACGAAAATAACATCCCCGATCTGTGACACCATCTCTGAAAAGCACTATGTTGCGCCTCCGCTGTGCTCGACATCTTCTCCCAGCGCTCATATCCCCAACCCACACGGTTACTTTCTCCCAGGCCCGCGCGACCGCCTCGTCCCCTTGCGGCACTCGCCTTTGAGTAAATATTAAACAAGTAAACACGTGAACCCGTTTAAGTAAATATAAGCCTTTAAAAATAAAATATATAACTTGAATTTTATGTTGGATTTGATTAAATGTATTTTATTATATACTTAGTATGAGTAAGTTACGATTATGACTAAGATATCACTGAAATTGTCGTATAATTATTTGTATGTTATTTTTACCATTTCCTTAAATCTTTATATCATTTTCGCATTTAAATTAATTAAATCGACAAATCACAGCCATATTTATCGCTCGACCTGTTTACTCAAACGGGTTACACGTGTTATGCAAGTCTGAGTTTCTTGACATGATTAATAAATGGGTCATGTTTCGGTAGAGGTTATAATAACCCGTTAACCCGCGAACCCAAACAGGTCAACACGAACACGACTCGATTGTCACCCCTAAGAAAAAAGAGTAGGGGTGAAGGATATAGATAGTGGGCCAAAAGGTATCAATAACACAACTCTTAAATAAATAATCTTATTTTTTCTTGGATCGGGTTTCATAGTACACGCTACTATTCTCTTCGATTTATAATACTTTATAAATTTTCTTAAAACTCAAAATACTTAAGAATATAAGTAACGTGGTTTGTAACCTGCGTTTTTTCGCAGAGCGTGAGTGACTAACTTTGCAACGGACCGATAACCCAAAGGACTATTCGGGTAAATTGTTTCTGATTTTTTTTACGGAAATAGTGCTTAGGTTAACTTTCCGTTGCAAAGTTAGTCATTAAAGACTAACTTTGCGACGAACCGATAACCTTAAAAAAGAATTCCGTAAATTATGGTTGAAGTTCATGAAACTCACGTTCCCTATGCAATACTGATAAACAAGTATGTTTGCCCGCGCTCTGTTGCGGGACTTTTAGCGGGCGTCGGTCTGGGTCAGCCGTTTGTACGGTTGTCGTTTCGGGTGTCATTGTTATGTCGTGTATGCTCAGAGGGATGCAATCAAGTCATAGCAACAGAAGAGATTGATGCTAACTTACGTAAATAAATTACATGTTAGCCCTATGAATATAAAATATTAATGCTAACTTACGATACATGTAAATTATTAAAACACTATAAAAGATATTTAATTTTTTATGCTATATAAATTTGAGAATATATCACTTTAGAAAAGAGTAAAATAATCTAATAACAACACAAAAATGACATTTAATTCACAGGGTCTTAAGAAACTGTTGACAACATTTATATAATAAATCGGTTTGTGATATTATGTAAATAAATTACATTTAGATGTATGAATAGAAACGGAACCGAACTTTTTGATTTTTGAAAAAAAAATAACCGAACCATTGTTTTTAGTTTTTTTTTTTGGGCAAAGGGTTCACCCGGTAAAATTTATTACTCCAAAAAAAATAGTACAACTGATGTGGGTGACTCCCACAGTTCAACCCGAAACAAACGCACCAATTGTGCTTCAAACCTAATGATGAGGTCGTGAAACTTCACTAAGTTTTACAACTCCCTAGGCAAGTGTACATAACCGTTGTAGTGTAGTATAGGCAAGACAAGGGGGTTGTTATCGTTCTCTAGGGAAATAGGCGTCAGTAAAGGTTCTAATTGAATGTAGCTAAGAACTAAAGGTTGGAGGAAGATTATTTTTGTAAAGGTGGTTTGTTTAACAACTAATTAAACTAAATTAAGCTAACTAAGATTAGGGGAATTCGTATGATGAGAGAATAATGTTTACTTAATCATGTATGATCCTTGATAGCTTCTCCTAACTTTATTTCCTTGTCACACTTGTGATGTATATGTAGGTACTAGTCTTATGCATGACGAATTACATGAAAATGCCGTCCACGAAATAACTAACTAGAGCAACGCACAAGTAAGGTAGTATGACGACTATTACAAGGCCCCTAGTCTAGATAAACGCGTTTGAATTCATACCGAAAGAGGATCATCCACAGACGGGTAAGGTAGTATGAAGACTATTACTGGTGGAATCCTTTCTACGCAATCATGTCTCCCAAGATCTTACGATAAGGGATTAAACATGCACACATATCAACAAGAAGCAACGAAGTTAAGATCTACATACCAATTCACATACAATCATAAGCAAACACTTAAAGGATCTAGCCTAGCATGTTCAAGATAGAGGAAGCACAATTATATATCAAGCAATAAGACATATTGAAAGATAAAGGATAAATGAACTTCACTACGATGAATCAAGCAACTAGGGATAGTATAGAAGGGTTGGGAAACCTTAAAATACTCCCAAAATATGGTACACCATGTTCTCCCACGAACTAAACCCTAATTTCTTCTACCAAAAGTGTCTCTAAAAACGTAAAATTGAATTTGTATATATAAAATTCAGGCCGCGACGGCGTCGCAATTTTCTAGACGCCGTCACCAGGCTAGGGTTTCTTGGGTCATAAATCTTGACGGCTGATCCAGACGGCGTCTCCAAAGTCCAGACGGCGTCCCATATTGAATCCAGACGGCGTCTCCAGAGCCTGGTCTTGAATCTTCATCAATCTTCGCACCCGTTAGCAATCTTGTCCGTTTTCTTCCCGAATTGAGTCCAAATCACGTGTATTTCCACCAAATGTCTTTCAAATGCTAAAAATGCAAAAAGAAACGATTAATCACATATTTAAGACATTTTTGCATGATTATAAGGGTAAAATAACCCTGAAAAAGTGTATAAAATTACACCTCATCACATACCCCTACACTTAGGATTTGCTTGCCCTCAAGCAAATAAGCTTTTCTACCTTAACAAGATACATATCAGGGGCATTTAGCTTACTCTTTAAAGGCTCCATGGCATAACCAATTAGACCTCGTAACTAGAAGCACGGGAAAAATACACTAGCACATCATAATAAGTGTTTGGATTCTCTCTCTCTCTCTCTCTCTCTCTCTCTCGGTGTATAATGAATTAAAACAATATGGAAATCAAAAATTTAATACTCATTACCTAGTCATAGCATATAAGTTACCATATGCTTGATAAATGATCAAACCTCTACCGCTAGCGTAAGTACTAATAGTTACCATAAAAAAAGACTTTAAAGGGTTGTGATGTGTAATTATGTGGGATACATGTAACGGAAACAGGTGGCATTTAGGAGAGTGACATTTAGGTAGATTTGAGTGAAATGGTGAGTCAATTATCTTAAGGGAATACACGTTGGTGTGGTTGCTAGCCAAAGACTCGAACAAAATATACAATCTCTACAAAACTCTACATCAAACTCTTTCTTTTTCTTTTCTTGACTCTATGATAAACTTGAATAAAAAAATGATAAACAAACGTAAATGGTAGCCCGTACATTTATTTTCTACTTTTTTATATTTTTTTGATTTTTTTGATTTTTTAATTTTTCATTTTTTTCGTACATTTTTGCCCTACCATTTGCAACATAATACATCAATGGGGTTTATAGATCACCCCTACACTTGGACTATTACATACTCGATAAGCAAACTAATCTAATGACCCGAATTGGTTGGATCAAAATAACATGTAGACTACTTGGCAACATATGGGGGTCTTGACTAACTTTCTTCCCCATTCTTCCGCGAAATAAATACTACCATGAATCTCAATCGTCGGAAAACAATATATACAAGGATAAGGACTTAGCAACCATATACTCTAATAATTAACTAGGGTGTAACACAACGATGTACTAAAAGCGAGTACATGTAGGGTATGCTAAGGTTTTGGATGGCACAATTGGTTTAAGGGTATGTTGAGGTTTCACTAGGGGGATCTAGCACTAAAAGGGATCGCGAACAAGGGTGTAGGATAGTTATATAGTCGGGGTGACTAAAATAACAATTACAGGTTTTAAACATGGGTTAATCCTAGTGCCTCTTATCATTTAGCAAATATTATTACTCACTACGCAGTCTCGAGATGCATCACTAAAGCAAGTTCTAGATGTTTTTATTTACACCTCTCCGAGTACACTCATAAATCTTAATTATCATGCTAAGAGCTCCAGAAAAGGCACCAAAACCACACAAGCACATCCAAAAAGATGGAATAGACATACATGATTGTACAACCTTAACTCGAGATAGCTTAGAGATACTAAACTATCTTGGGCATCAATGGTGGATACTCGAATTCCTAAAGATCTAGGGGCGTAAACCTCACAATTTTGGGGGTGAATTCCTTTGAGTGGAAGGGTTTTTGTGCTAGTCGTATTTAAAATTTAAAAAATTAACCTATCAATGAGACGCTCTAGTACTAGTTTCACTGGTATGTGTGATGAAAATTTTAAATTTGGGTCAAAAATTTCCCTTACTAAATATTATGTTTCGATAGATAACTCATCATTTTAAGTTCAAGCAAAGACAAATGGTAGAATAGTTTCTAAGGCTTTTATTTCCCTCTACACTTATTGTGAACATTGTCCCTAATGTTCTACAAAGTACCCATAAACGAATAAAGGGAATAGAAAAGAGGGCGAAAAAACTAGTACTCCCCAGGTTGTGCTTAAATTTGGAGAAGAAATAATGATCCCGGCTAAATCGTCATCCAAGAATTGTACTCATGAAACTCCTAAGAACTCTCGGGCTTCTCCTTATCAAATATAACCTGCAAATCAAAGACAAGGTGCAAACATACCTAGCATAAAATCGGCGATAATAATAGACATACAACTATATAACTTTACGTTTTGACTCAACAATAGACTTATTATTTAAAAAGGTAGGATAAATGTGTTAAAGGTATTCGTGGTTTACTGCAGATTTTTTAAGCAATGTACAAATTTCGGAAATTATACAAAAGATCTAAAAACAAAAATCAAAATTTTCCTGTACTAGAGTGGGGACGCCGTCTGGAAAATCCAGACGCTGTCTCCACTAACTGTAAAGAATTATTTTTTTCACGTTCAAAATTTTCTGCACGCATATCCATTAAGTATTTCCTGCAAAAAAATTTACTGCAGAACCACAAAAATTATTAACACAAACATATGACTCGATCACACAAGACGTGAATTAATCTAAATTATTTATTTTGACTTGTTTGAAAATTTGGTTCTTATAAACCGGATTTTTCCC
>BQNB010090714.1:0-20289 GCA_026074375.1 Tanacetum coccineum | reverse complement strand
CAAATATTATACTAATATGTTTAATACATGCATAAAATACACAAGGAATTAGGATTGACGACTTGGATGTTTCGTCCGAAATATTCAAGCAATTTACATTGCAATGCAATTGGTAAATGTGTTATTTTTGAAAAACCAAACACGAGCAAACTAACAATATATGTAAACTTTGCTCATACAACATAAAAACACAACTCAAAGCTAAAATTCACTTTTAACTAAATTCTCAAATAAGAATAATATTATTGTTTATGCACCTAGGATAACATGATGTTTAGGAAACATTATGTTTAAAGAATTTATAGACTTATCATATTAAACGATTAATACAGGATGATATATATATCCTATGCATTTTATTTTCTTCATAGCATAAATGGTTGTGTTACAAGAAACACTACATATAATTTGAAAAATATAAGTTATTAGAATTAAAAAATAACCTATCACAATATGTGTCAATGCATAAACAAGTAAAAATACATTTATATAAATACTTATTTAATTATGGTATACAACATTGATAAGAATAATTATTTTAGAAAAAGCCTATTTGTTAAAAATAAAATATGTCTCTTTTTAATCATTTATCATTAAAGAATCACAAACTCATTTAAGATAAATAATATTGATGAGATTCATTTAACAAGACATGCAATGGAGCATTCTTAATACACTCTAAATATAACATATTTTTCATTGTCACAAATAAGCACATCTCTTGGCTTTTGAAAAACCAAACACGTCACATGTAAGATGACTAAATATAAGACATCCATTAAATCAAGCAATATGTAATCGAAACCAAACAACCTATAGATCTTGAACAAAAGATTAAAACATCTTGCTTACGCTTATCTAAAAATTCCACACATCTTGATTAGGATTATGCAAACCAGAATTAAAGCATGTTAGTTGAGTCATGTTAGGCCCTCTATGAAAAGATAATACAAATTTTATCTTTGCTATACTTCATTAGGTAAATATAAGAATTATATTTTATCTAACATGAGAATGACCACTGGAGAATCTATTGCACTAGAAATTCAATTTGACCTAACGATTGAATTGCTTCCAAATTTTACCAATTTGTGAATTTTATTTTCTTTTTTATGGACAATGTTTTTATATTTTTGGTTTTTTTCTTTGGTTTTTATCTGATAATTATACTAAAAGAAATGAAAAATATTTTTGTACTTTTTATATTTTTATAATAAAAGAAAATATTCACAGTTTCAAACACAATTGATCAAACGTAACGATAGTCTGCTTCACAGCCTCCCCGGCAGCGGCGCCAAAAATTGATTGGTGGTTTTCACACTATAAATATATATAATATATAATAAAATATAAAATATATATATAAGTATAAAAATCAGCAATAAAAAAAAACCGAGAAGTAGTATAGAGTGTTCCCGGGTCGTTTATCCCCAACGAGGCTGGACTGGAGAATCGATACAATCGAAGATTTGAGTTTGAATGAAGGAATTGATTTGGGAGATTGAAAAAGTCAAATTAGGTGATAACGAACAAAAACGTTTAAGAAAAACCTAAAAATTATGAATTTAAGCTAAAAAACGAAAGCACGAATCCCGAACAAAGGGGGAAAAACCTAAAACCTTTAAAAATAACCCTACGAAGAAATTTTTGCTTCTAAACTACTCTAGGGATCAAATAACGAAGAATGAAAAAGACTAGACCGAAAACGGAGTTCGTTTGACCCAAAAACGAGTCAAAACAAAATCCCGTACCCGGACCCGTTCTTTAAAAGATGACAAATTGTAAAAATGACCCTACGAAAATTTTTATATTTTTCCTACAAACTAGATGATAAAAGAAAATTTTCTAAAAAAGCAAAATATTTTTTTGATAATTTTTGTATTTTTTATGAATTAAATAAACTTTTAACTAAATTAAATTATAAAAAATATTAAACGATTACGAAAAATTCTGAAAAATTTACAAAAAATACTAGACTTTATAAGAATCCTACGAAAAATAAGAATCACAAATAAGCTCGACAAATAAGCCCGAAAATAAGCTTAAACAGCTTATTAGCTGTTTTGGGACAAAATGTGTATAAGTTTAAATGCCCTTGAGTCTTTAACGAAAAAGACCCAAGGGCGCAGTGGTAAGGTGTGTGAGTGAAAGAGGGGATGTATCGCTTGGTCCCGGGTTCGAGTCTTGCTCACCCGGACCAAGTGTCTTCCCCTTTTTTTTTTTCGAAAACTCAAAGAAGCAAAGTTGTTAAGCTCGTGGGGCTTAACAACTTTGTCTTCTACAACTTTTTCTGAAAAGCCCTCAATAAGCTTAAAATTAAGCTTATATTTGACAGAATGGCTTATTTAGGCTTAAAGGCAAAAAAAGGCTAAGTCTTTTTAGACTTAGGGTCGAATTAAGCTAAGACAAAGACTAGAATAAGCTAAGGGGTATAAACTAACCTAAATAAGCTAAAAAGGAAAGGAAAAGCTAAATAAAATAAGCTGTGGGAAGCTTATTATGACAGAAAAGCTTAAACAAAGCTTAAAGGCTAAAATGCTTAAGACTAGGACAAATAAGCTAGAAAAAGAGTAAATAAGCTAAACAACTACTTAAACTAACCTAAAATGCTATTAGGAAACAATTTGAGCTTATGGAATAAGCTCAATAAGCCAAAATCAAAAAATAAGCAATCCCTCAGCCTAAGGGACTCAAAAACAGTCAAATGGCATGTTTGGGCTTAGAAATAAGCCAACAAATAAGCTAACTAAAGTCTGAAACTTTGAGGGCTTATCTAAGAGCTTATAAACTCTTAAAATAAGCCAAAAACTTGGGCTTAAATTGGCTTAAAGGCTGAGAAAATTAAGCCTAAAGTCTCCCCTTTGCACCAGGGGAGCTTTAAGGCTAATTTTCAAGGGCTTATTTGACAGCTTATTTTAAGCTGTCAAATAAGCTCTAAAAACACAAATAAGCTCAAACAGATTGAGTGCTCTAGCTAAACAGCTTGTGCACCAATTTTGAGCTTTTGAAAATCAATTTTACTTGCTTATTTTTGGTGGTGAAAAAGGGTTGTGGGGTTTTTTTAAAAACTGTGACCAAAGGGTTTGGGTGAATTTGACTCACAAAGTCAAAAGGGCAAAGGTCTTGGACAGCTTTTTTTTAACACACAAAACTCAAACTTTTTGATGCACAAACTTAAACCACAAGTGCTTATCCAAATAAGCACTTGTGGTAATCTAAAAACCTCACAGTTTCAAAAGAGATTTGATAGACTTTTGAAAAACAATTCCCCAACTAAAAATCTTTTAAAAACAGCTTAAAAGTAGCTTAACACTTGTGCTTAAATTGACCAAGTGACCATAACCCAAAGATAAACCTTTTTGACCCGTTTTGAATGCTATCCCAAACACCCCTTTACTTAAAACTGTCAAACTAAATTGCACTTAAAATCTAATTAAAAGCTAAAACAGCTTAAACTTTTTATCTACTTCTACTTATATTGACCTACTTAAACTATTTTAACAATAAAAGTAACAGCTTATTAATGAGATTAAGCTAGTTTCTCTACTAGCTTAATACACTAATATTTAAGTTATAAAAGAGAAACTAAGCTTACACAAATTTAATACACTGAAAACTGAAAACAACTAGAGATTAAACCTAAACAAACAATTTTGAAAAGAATTCAACAAAATTTGAATAGAAATAAGCAAATGTAAAAGCTAAAATTAAGCTAGAATGAAATTTAGGAAATGAAACCTTGGATTTTTGTTGTCTCAGAACCAAGGCCACTCTTTCTGAGTGAGTGGCCTAAAAACATACACCTAAGTGGCCCTTGCCTCTATTCCCTGAGCAATAAGCTCAATAAGCTTATATTAGCTTATTTCTTCAATAGCTTCCAAAATCAGCCTCAATTGGACATTTATGGACTGAATTCAAATAAAAACAGTATTCAAGAGCTTATAACAAGTTTTAAGCTGAACTAGAGCTTATTAACAAGAATAAGCTCTAATGAGCTTATTGAGAGCTTAATGAGTAAAAATAGCTTAATTTTTCATTAAAACTGAGAATTACAAATGCATAAGAGAAATTAACTTAAAAACACTTTAAACTACTTTTAAAACTACAATAAAACGACATAAAAACTGAATGAATTGCCACAATGGCTTACAAGGCTTTTATAGCAAAAATGAAAATTACTAGGTCTTCTTTTTTCTTCTCCTCTGTTGTGCTTCTTTGAACACACATAAAGGGGGTGTGTTTGTTTTGTGAGTGGTTCACAGCCTCTCATCTTGGCCTTTAATTCTTCCAAAGTCAATCTTGGCCATCGAAATAAGCATTGGGAGGTGTGGGATTGCCAACATGGCACCTTTGTAACTGGGAAAGGTAGTGGAGGAGGGGGGAGATGAATATCCATGGGGGAATTGGGTTTGCAGGGTAAAAAGAGGGTGGCGAACCCGTGAGTTGTTTTTGGGGGGAAAGAATGGGCGGGAAAATTGGTTTGGGTTATAACAGAGTGTTTGTTTGGGAAATGGGCAAACATGGCCCCTCAAAGTTACTTGTTTATTTGCACATTTCGTCCCTGTGGTTATATAACTTTTGGGGACTTGGCAAAACAAGTCCCCAAGAGTTATATAACTCTTTGCACAATTCGTCCTTGGTGTATACAAGTTAGGGGGGTTGGCAGTTTTGCCCCCCCACTTGTCACTTTGAGTATTTTGCACAAACAGCCCTTGTCTTCTTTTTCTTCTCTTTTCTCTTATAAATATAAGTTTAAGGGTTTGGCAATTTCAACCCTTAAACTTATATTTCTTGATTTGTTGACTTTTTGGCTTCGGGGTTGACTTGGACTTTGACCAGTTGACTTTTCTGTTGACTTTTTGACTTGATTGACTTTCCGGCTTCGATTTGGCTTTGTCTTTCACAGTCTTTTCCATTCCGAGTCCGGTTTTGTCGTTTTGGCTTTGTTTTTCGTCCTTTTCTTAGTTATCCGTTCCTGCACAACACAATTAGCAAAACAAGCATATATTTGGCATTTTAAGTCCGTTTTTGGTTATTATAGCTCGTTTTTAAAGGTAAAAGGTATGTGTAATTAAGCACATACCAATTATTATTATATTATAGTATATTTTACAAGTGTATAAAAAACTCACAATCATATAGCATGTCGAATTTGGGGATGTTTCGGGTTGAACATGTAATCGGGCAGAAATTGCAATATATATTATTGCAAGAAAGATTGTCGAGCTTCAGTGTCATGAGCTTAGGAAAATGTAATCGGGTTTTGTGTTGTCTGCATGTGTTGCATTAATTAAGGGGAAAGGTCTGCGGTCATGGACATATTAATGCATTTATCAAACTTGGAATTCACCAACATTATTGTTGACGTTTTAAAGCAATGTTTTTCAGGAGATCAGTAAGCATAAGGTGCCAAGGATACATTGGTGATTTTGTTTTGGGATGTCATGCTTATAAGATAATGGTTGTAGTTTGTTTTGCGGAATCTCATGAGTTGTGTACCAGTTCTTTGTATTATGAATGTCAGGTCTCAAGTTAAAGCTTCAGGCTATTTGTATCATATCATTTGTTAAATCCATTGTAATCAGTTTTAAAAAGGACATTTTTGGTCGTTCTATATATATCTTGTGTTATTGATCTATGAAGTAACACGCCCTGGAGATCCTTATTCCGCTACGACCCAATTTGGGGGTGTTACAATTAAGACCTTTAGAAGAATTTTCAAATGATTCTAATTTGGTTTTTAATTCTTCTTTTTCTTTTACAGCTTCTGCTAATAGTTTTTTATGTCTTCAATCATCATAAAGTCTTCAATCATCATTAATGTCTTCAATGAACATTAATGTCTTCAGTTGAAACTATTTTTATCATTGACTAGTAGCATTAATATTTAACAGCATTAAGAAGACTTTTAATTCCCAACAAGCTACAAGAGACCGGCAGAGAAGTTATGCCAATGTAAGGCGAAAGCCTTTAGAATTTCAAGTTGGAGATCGAGTTATGTTATAAGTGTCACCTCATAAAGGTGTCATCCGATTCGGAAAACGAGGAACGCTTAATCCCTGGTACTTTTGGAACTTTAAAGTCTTGAAACGTATTGGCCGGTGGCAATAAGCATTGAGCTTCCTGAAGATGCTCCGTAATGTCCACAGTACTTCAACGTTTATAAACTATAACGAAATGCTTATTATTGTATCCCTTGTCATTTCAAATGAAATGAGTCTTCGACTTATTGGACAAACCTCAAACTTTGTAGTATTGAGCAAGAAAGGAAATAATTAGAAATAAAGCACCCTTGTAAACACAATTTTATATTGGAGGATTCCATGGATCGAGAAGTCAAGCAACTAAAACAAAGTCGTGCCAAGTACCCACATCTGTTTTCAAACATCACTCCGGCATCCAACTAAATCTCGGGATGAGATTTCTTTTAAGGGAGGGAGACTATAACAACCCGTAATTTTCATCAATGTAATTATCCATCTATTAAATTAGATGCACTATAATATCCATCTATTATATATATACCACCTTTTTACAAGGAAATTTTTGCTTTATCTCATTATGCAACGTAACTTGCATCTCTAAAGTAAACGAGCTCACGCAACCTCTACCAATGCCATCTATATCTATGTTTATATCATGTAAACATCCTAATATGTCAAGTATTATACAGTAATTTCTTTTTACCAAGTTTCTAGATTCCATTTATCATACCCATTTACAAGCATATCAAAACAGACTTTATCCGTTAACGTTTATATCAAAACCCTAATTATATGTAATGTATACATATAAAATGAATGTACAAGTATTCAAGGCATGTGTACAAGTATCATAGCATAATATTTGAATCATGCTTCCCTCCAAAACCATGGTACAACATGTAAGCCTCCAATCTGTACCATAGATTTTAATAAAGCACGGATTCAAATAAGCTTATTTTACCACCATTTTTCTTCTAGTTTCTTACCACCACTTAAACACAACTTACAAGCACCTAATGCATAACATTTAAACCCTAATTACCCTAATCATAAACCCTAATCTATGTCCTAAAACCTAAAACCCTAAACGAAACCCTAAACTAATTTTAAAACCCTAATTTCATTTTCAAACCTAAACCTTAAACCTAAACCCTAATCCTAACACTAAACCTTAATCCTAAATCCTAAATTATCCTTAATCCTAACCCTAATCCACGTCCTAAATACTAAAACCCTAACCCGAAACCAAACCAAACCAAACCCGACACCCCTTTATTTCTTTTTAACCCATTTTAAACCAAGCTAGCACCCTTCCACCTTATTCACCACCCTACCTAGTAGCTTGGTTAAGCACCTTACTCACCTCCTTGCCTACTTGTTTGCTACAACAACTTGGTTACCAAGAAAACACCCCCTTTTGTTACCTCCTTAATAACCGAACCCTCATGCACCCTTACACCTTGTATAGCTACCCTCCTAGCTCCCAACACTCACCATATCTAACCCTTAGCCACCACTCCACTCTACTTGATCCCTACTTTACTCAAACTTGACCTCCAATTCTCTCCTACATTTGTAAATACTACGATACACTACATATGTTCATTCTCATATCTAAACTCAAACACTCTCAGGTTGTGATACTTGCTATGTCTTTGGAGAAGTGATGCATAAGATCAGAATTGACAGCCAAGAATCAAGAAAGTAAAACCTTGAATTGTTTCTTATGTACAAAACTCAAACAACCCATTTCGACCTATTTAAGCTCAAGTAAGCTCAAATACTCGTTCCATAAGCTCATAATCTATTTTAGAACTTTTATTAGCCTTGTTAGATTCTATATAAACTCTTGTTTGAATCCCCTTGATCACATAACCTATGCGTTTTTGGTCAAAATCCTAAAAAACGACCCGTTTTTATTTTCTAGCATAACTGAATCATTTTTTCTAAATTTTGTTATGTTAGACATCTTATTTTAGCTTATTCCTAACTAAGCCATGCCTGCTCAAAATCTATTTGATTTCAAAAATATCAAAATTATGAATTTTGGACTTGATTTGCAAATGTTTTCATGCATAGGGGTATATATCGTAACTTTCTGAAATTTATAACTAGAAGGGATGAAAATGTCATTATTCCAAAGATATAACTATAAGGACCTATCTTGCCAAGTTTCAAAGTTAAAGGTTTAAATAACATATACTTTATATATGAAGGACTAATTTTGTAAAAGTTTATAAAATCAAAGGTATTTATTGACATTTTTGCTACTCAAAAAATATAAAATATATTATTTTTATATAAATTATAATAATATATAATTAATAATATAAGACTCGCCATTTTATTTAAACCGTATACAATTTATCGATATTTAATCAACGATCGTACGCATTTATAAAACAATTACGTCAATAATTAACGTAATTTATCATCGACTAGCTTTTAAAGAAACTTAAAAATCTTATCGTGTCACGTTACTAGGGAATTTCAGGTGTGGGGTTACATTTGGGTATTTATTTTGATGAATTTGCTGGGTTTACGATTTAAAGTGCTCTGACTCCTCAAACAATACTACATGGCCTCTGGATTATGATAGCCCGAACAGTGATACAACATTTCCATAAATTAATAAATCAAAGTAATACGTTAAACTTTATGAAGTTTTGAAACATAAACCATCACACTAAGACTTGACATATTACCCTAGGTTGCGTGATGAGGCCGGACGCATTTCATTGATATACTTTTGCCATCAATCAGATTTCCCTGTTAAGGTGAGTTCATAGCCTCACTTTTAAATCTTCTAATGTTTCATAAACCCGCAAGGGGGATACATGCTATAAACCATGAATACAAGTGTTTTTCCAACTGTATGCTATTCTGATATATTATTGCCTAAGTCCCTACTTTTGCCATTAAGACCCCACTATCATGAACCGTTAATTACTTTTTGGATTAAGCGCGAATGCTGTGAATAGATCTATTTGGGACTGAACTCCCCCGTTGGTGTACCCCGTTCATGGGGTAACCAAACGCACTTCATTTGAATCACTATGCAGGTGTTTGGCAAAGGCACCTGTTGGGGCAACTACTTGTGATTATTGATTTTCTCAAGGCCTCGGTGTCATGAGCTTAGGGCAATAATACTGTTTTCTATAATAATTGTACTTATTTCCATTATTACACTTATGGGTGTATAACAACGCAACCCACTGTTTACGATAACTTGTATTCAAACTATTTACTATAAACCTATGAATTTCACTCAACCATTGTGTTGATCTTTTTAGCATGTTTATCTCAGGTAATTGAGTATCACATGGCATGGAGTGGCACGGAGTTGAAGATGGCTAAAATGTTATCATTCAAACTTTATGTTTCTAGATGTTTAGGACCTCTCTCTTTTTGCAAAACTCTGATAAATAAATGAATGATAACTAAATTTTCCAAAAATGTATCTTTATGAGTTGTTTTCTATGATTATGACTGTTGTACTTTGAAGTAATACCCCAGATTAGCTCCTGCTGCTATATTTGTCAAAATGGGGGTGTTATAGATTGGTATCAAGAGCCACGGTTATAGAGAACAAGGTTGAAACCTTAACTATAACTACTTTTCTTTTTCCATCCAAGAAAGTATTCACAGTGAAGATGGAAATCCTGCTTGAGCTAACATCAAACAAGCTCTTGGTAGGTGACTTGCAAGATTCTACATGAATCGAGCTTGTGATAACTGGATATCAATTTTGGTCCAGTAAATGAATTGACGACTTAATCAGAAAGATAGTAACTATCTGATTCACTCTTACCGTGTTGTCTGCTTTGAGACGTTCTGGTAATGAGAACTAGCAAGCATGGTGAATCTAATACATCTGTGTTAGAAGATCCTACGCTTTGAGCTGGAAACCCTGTCAAGGAGATTCTTTGAATCTACCTGATCACAGGTATAGTATTTATACTATAAAACGGGAAACCGGAGGTTAATGCAACCGAAGTCAAGATGAATGACAAAGCCATATTCATCTTTTATTGCTAACTGTCTTATTTCAGGTTTAGACGACGGTGTTGCAGCCTCATTCCAGCGAAGTCGGATTCATAAACCACATGCTCATACTCAAGCTTTCAAAGTCAATCATTCAACGTCAAGATAGTTGATTCTAATCTTCCCCACCATCAAAGAGCCTCAAAGTCAAATAAAGAATCATCAATTGGGGAGATTGTTAGACTTATAATCACATATGTCAAACAAGAATGTAACAAGTATGAGCATGTTGGTCAAGAGCACAAGTTGATCAAGGAAGTCAAATCAAGATGATTCAAGTCAAGGAGATGATGCAAGATAACGATCTCAAGAATTCAAAGTCAAAAGATAAAGGCTCAAAATCAAGATCACAAAGCATGGATGAACAAAGCCATTACAAACAAGACAAGACCATAACAAGGCAAAGCATAAACGTCAAACGTCATATCTTCAATGTCATCGGTGGTACAGAGGAGTTTGAAGAAAGAGACCTCAACATTGGGGGAGATTGTTAGCCTTAATTATATTAAGTCAAACAAGAATGTTATCGGTCTTAGAAAGTCAAACTAGGTCTTGTATTGTAATAGGCTAGTCGGGTTCAACGGGCTTGGATTGTAATCTAATATTGTCCGTGTTTCAGGCTCAAAGCCTAAGTTAAACCAAGCCCGACCCGTTTAGAAAGCCCATACGCCACCTAGCAAGGCATGGGTATAAATATCCCTTCACCACACTTGGTGAAGGGTGTTGGTTACATTTTCATTCACTTGTAATCCACCAATTCACTAATCTAATATTCCTCTCTTGTTTCTCTCTCTACTTTCTCTCTCTAAGTTTTCTTCTTATTTTCTAGCATATTGGTAAAGATTAGTGTTGTGTAATGGATTAAATTCATGGGATAACATAATATTTTAAAATAAAATACGCATCAAGTTTTTGTTGCCGCTGTCGGGGAGCTAGGAATCATTAGTTTCAACATGAGCGATACTGAACAACCAGAATCGACTGTCAACGAATACCTAACTAAGGTAAGAGACGACAGCGGACCTGGAATTGTCAGACCTTTATTTAAAGAAAATATCAAGTTTGAATTCTGGGGTCAGTGCATTGACGAATTAAAGGACATCATGTTCTTTTGAAACAATGACGAAAACCCCCTCAAACACATCTTAAATATTACATCTATTGTCAACCTCTTCCAATCTCCTGGAGTGTCAAGAGACCAGGTGATACTAATGGCATTCCCTTTTACGTTGAAAGGAAAAGCCAGACTATGGATAAACCTATTGCCAGCGGGATCTATTACGACCTGGGACCTTCTAAAAAATGCTTTTCTAAGCAGATACCGCCCGCTTTCCTAAATTATCAGACAAACCAATGCTATCAGAAATTTTGGACAAGAATGCAACAAACCCTTACATATAGCATAGGAAAGGTTCAACGATCTGCTTTATAATTGTCCATAGCATAAAATCAACGAGCACGAATAACTACAAATTTTCTACCAAGGGCTGGACCCCAGAACTAGGCAAAAGGCAGATTTTAAGGGACCTATTCCAAGGATGACACCTGCCACTAGAATTAAGGCCATCGACGAATTGTTAAAACACTCTTTCTCTTGGTATAAAGACGAGGAATATAAGAAAAATGATTTTGACAAGGTGCTCAAACATATCAACGATTTCGAACACAACATTAGTGTTCTTAATGAGGAAGTACGAATGGTGCAACACCAGTACAAAACTCCTAATGATGAAGGGTATTCTTTTCTAGAAGAAACCTTAAACTCCTTTATTAAAGAAGCTCACTGGATGCAAAAGAAGAATGTAACACCCCTAAAATGGGCCACAACGGAATATGATGCTCTGAGGGTATTACTTCATAGATCAATAGCACAAGATATGAAAATGACCTCTATAAGAGTCATTTAAAATCTGATACATTGGATTTCATAAATGGTTCGTTACAAAAGCTCACATGCTTAACTTGTTTAACTTAGAAAAGTAAAGATTTCCCAACATAACAATATTCCAAAATGTAATGCATGTAAATCTTTATGATAATATGACTCTAAAAGATGACCATCCAATGTATCCATGACTTGCACCTTATTGACCTGAGAAAACATGTTTAAACTGTCAACAATAATGTTGGTGAATTTATAGGTTTATAAATTAAATGAAGCGGATAGCAAGATTTCCCTGTAATAAAGTAACAAATACAATATCACAAAAATGTATTACGAAATGCACTAAGCTCATGACACTGAAGCTAAACAATGTATGCATATCAAATACACATGAATGATGGTGCCCAATGTAGATGTTCAACCCATAACATCTATGATTCCAAATGGTACACGTTCGTCGTTTCTGTCCAACCGGTAAACTAGCAAGCGCTGCTTGCCCGAACGGGGAGGTTAATCCCAAATATATCTATTCATAACATTCATGCTCACATAATGCAATTAACAATTACATCTATGCAATTGACAGTTCATGATGATGGGCATAGTAGGTTATAGCTATTTAGGCAAACTCGTAATATTTGAATTAAAATGTACTTGCATCCATTTTGTAAAACAACATGATCTCATCCCCGAGATTTGATAAATTATTGAAAAATATAAAAGTGGGGACTATAAACTCACATCAAGTAATGATAACGGAATATCAAGGTAGTGGCACGAAGAACGATGCAAAATATGTTATCCGCAACCTATGAATAAATAATACATATTCACTAAACGGAAAAATAATAATCTAAATACTTGCAATCTCGTCCCTAATGTGTGCTTGAACTTTAATTGAAATAATGATGTTTGAAGAACAATTTCTTGTTTTAAAATGGTCAACTTTATTAGGTCAACGCGGTCAAAATATAAGCACATAATTTACGACTCCAGACATTTATGAAATTAGGTCGTATATACTTTAAAATATTAGTTTAGGTCAGCCCTCGGTTTAGTCTCTAAGTGTGTCAAACAATTAGAAGGAATAGTAACAATTATTAATTGAGTTAAGCATATATATTATTAAGTTTTAATATGAGACGACTTAGAGTTTTACAATTAAATTATGGATTCGTTAGTTAACGACAAGGAAAACCAAAAATATATTTGAAGTCTGGGTCGTCTACGACTTCTATATTTTAAGTTTTGTCTAAAAAGGTCGTTTAACGTGTTAAAAACAAGGCTAAACATACGCGGGTCGCAAGGCAGTTTTATACTTAAAAAATAATGGGTTATCTCAGCATGTACTGTTTGCGTGGGCAGTGTTTTGGAATCAAAATTTATCCTCGATACTAAATGTTAGTACGAAACAAAATACTTTGGTAAACTAGGAACTTCTGGCTTTGATTTATCTTTTATAAAATTTGTGTGACGGGTCGTTAACTGGTTCAAAAATGGGTCAAAAGGTGAGGGTGCACACTGGATAGGCCTGACTGAGTGCACACCATGTGTTTGACAGATTGTCGACACTCATGACAAACAGCCAAGTACCCACACGATTTGCGAGCAGAATACTAAACGAAACAGGGTGATTCCTATTCCAAATTAAAGTTAGCACTTCGGGCTTTATCTAACAAAACTTAGTTCGTCATTTCACTTGGTACAATTGTCACAATAATTCAAGGAAAAGAGCTCGTTGGCTGTTTACAAAAGAGGGCAAAAATGACAGTTTTGCACGTCGACTTTGAGACCTTATAACTTTTTATTTACTTGACGAAAATAAATGATTCCAGGGGCAAAATACTCATTACATGTCCTATTTTTGAAATGAACAAAATTCGTTTTATATGCTCCATGTCTAGAGGTCGAATGATGCACTTAAAGTAACATGGTGGGCTGCGTTTTACAAGTACATAGCATGTGCGTTTTTCTTTTTATCAACAATCGCGTCTAAGCTCCTAATGGACTGAGATCCTAAGCCTATAATATCCGCATACTATGGTTCAAGTTTTTATTAGCCACTTCACATACTTAGGGTAGCGTTATAGGTTTCATATGTCTATTCGTTTTACACAAGTAAATGGGAAAAGTCGCGTTTTGCTTTTAACTTACACTCGACCAAACCTTAACAAGTATATATTTAACTTTCAAAGAGAGTCTAATACATGGATTTATAACAACATACAACTAAGTTTTATAAATTTCATAATGTGTTTTATGGGTTTCATTATGCGTTCGACCCATATCCGAAGACAACAGAAAATAGATTTTGTTTTTAAACGATTTCAAGCACACATCTATGACATAAGAATTTGCATACATAAAACAAGTAGTAAAGACGGGGGACTCATAAAAGTTGAGGAGGATTTGGTTATTGCTTTGAACCCAACCGAAAACCCTATTGGTTAAAACCTTCTTGATCGAAACCTTAATTCTAAACCAAGTGCTTCCCCAACAATATTCACCTCTGTAGTGCTCCTGCAACTCCACGCATAACCACCTTGCTTGGCTGATTGTTGACTAGAAACGAAATCCAAAAGGGACGAATGAAGGGTTAGGGTTTTCTAGGGTTTATAGAGATAATGAAGGTGTAAGGATTGGTGTGTATGTGTCAAAACTAGAGAACAAGAAAAAAAAGAAAGATATGAGAGTTGGTGACCTTAAGTTACTGTGAATTTTGTGATAACACCAACTTATTCTTATAGCCAAATTTAAGGGTATGAGGACTAGTCGAGAAGGGCACTCACAAGTGTATGTATATGCAATTTGGGTAAGCATCTTGGTACAGGATTTTAAAGTTGCTTACTGTTGATTTCGTGGATGCAAAACCAAGGGATAGCAGCTAGTATGAATCACGAGAATGTGTGGGTTTTGTAAAAGAGCTTGGGCTTTTACACGTTAGACAAAAGGGATAAAAGGAGTTTAGGGAGACTTTGTAGGGATTTGGTATCTTTTATTTGCATTATACGGTTTGAGAGAGTTTGAACAAGAGTATACACGATTTGATTGCTAAATTGTAGGAGTGCATGGGTTTTATCCTAGTGTTATTTAGTTTCCTAATGTATAAAAGTTAAAATTTTGGTGTAGCTTATTTTTAATAGATTTTTACTTTGATGGAATTAAGTAAACGCGACCAAGTACTTTTCTTGTCGTGATATACGTTATATAACGAAAATGAGGGAATCGTGAAAAGTCTCAACGAGCTTAGTTGACGTTTCTAGCTAAATGATGAATTTTTCGTGCCCACGCGATTTAACTTATGCGTTTAAAATGGAATTAAACACGCAAAACCCATTAAATAAGGAGATAATGGAATAATTGAGATTGAAATGTGACCTGAAAACACGGGATGTTATAAAGAACGAGAATTTTGTTTGGAGAATTAAAAGGAGTTATGACAGGACGTTCAAAAATCAGGCTTATTTGATTAAAACTATTGAGAAAAACCTCGGCCGAATTGTTGAATCAATACACGGGAGAGGGGTTGGTACTCTTCTAAGCTTTACTAAAACAAACCTTAGAGGATTAGCTCATGCTATTACCATTCGCAGTGGGCTCAATTACTAACCACCAAAAAACCCCTTTGAGGATAGCAACGACCTAAAAAACATGACCACTGAACACATCCCTACCACAGAGAATATAACTCCTGAACAAACACTGAACAACACTAAGAGGACAGATCCACCTATCCCTTTTCCTAGACGATTAAAAAAGGAGAAGGAGAAAGAACAGTTCCAAAAATTCCTAGGGAACCTCCAGTAACTTCACATCAATATCCCCTTTATAGAAGCCCTTGAACAAATGCCAAAATACGCAAAGTTCATAAAAAATATTCTTTCAAAAAAAGGGAAAAAGAAGCGAAGCATCTAAAATTACATTAAACGAACAATGCTTAGCATTCATTCTGAACAAAGTCCCTCCTAAAGAAAAGGACCCAGGAGGCTTCACTATACCCTGTATAATAGGACAAAGTGGAATTACAAAAGCCTTGGCCGATTTAGGAGCTAGCATAAGCCTTATGCCATACTCGATGTTTCTACGACTTAACCTAGGTGATTTAAAACCCACATGGATGTGTATCGAACTTGCGAATAAAACCACTCAGTTTCCAAAAGGAATTGCGGAAAATGTCGTAGTAAAGATCGACAAATTCGTTTTCCCAGTCGACTTTGTAATACTTGATATGGAAGAAGACCATAGAATTCCCTTATTCTGGGAAGACCATTTTTAGCCACATCACATGCCATGATTGATGTTTTTAACCAAAAGATATCCTTCAAAGTGGGGGATGAAACCATCACCTTCGACTTAGAAAAATCTATGAGATTCCCCCCATCAGATGAGGACACCTGCCATTCTGCGGACATAATTGACCTTTCCATCCTCGACAATATTAAAAAAATTCTTCCTCCAAACCATGTTAATTCGATTGAACCCATCCATGACCATTTGCCTGCAATCCATGAAGATTGTAACAACCCTGCTCTCTTCGCTGCAAATGCTAACGACGAAGAAAAACATACCCCAAAACTCAAGGAACTCCCCTCCAACTTGGAATATGCTTTTCTTGACGATAATCGTGAATTACCTGTCATCATCTCTTCATTATTATCTGACCAGGAAAAAAAATCACTATTGGAAATCCTTACCAAACATAAGAAATGGAAAATCTCTGATATTAAAGGAATTAGTCCCTCTTTCTGTACACATAAAATTTTGATGGAAGAAAATTCCAAACCTACCGTACAACCTCAACATAGATTAAATCCTAAAGTCCAATTCGTCATAAAAACCAAAATTGTAAAGCTTCTCGACGCATGATTAATCTATGCCATTTTGGATAGTCCTTGGGTAAGCCCAATTCATGTGGTTCCTTTATGATTGCCAACAAAGACAATGAACTTATTCCAACACGAACAGTCACAAGATGGAGGGTATGTATTGATTACAGAAAACTTAACAATACAACAAGAAAAGACCATTTTCCCTTACCTTTCATTGATCAAATGTTAGAACGACTATCAAGAAATGAATACTATTGCTTTCTAGATGGATTCTCTGGATATTTCCAAATTCCTTTGGCACCAGAAGACTAGGAAAAGACCACCATTACTTGCCCCTATGGCACCTTTACCTACAGACGAATGCCTTTTGGGTTATGCAATGCTCCTGCTACATTTCAGCGATGCATGACAGCAATCTTCCATGACATGTGTAAAGATTTTATAGAAGTATTCATGGATGACTTCTCCGTGTTTGGGAATTCTTTCGGAACTTGTCGTAGCAATTTATCAAAAATGTTAGCTATATGTGAAGAAACGAACCTAGTTCTCAATTGGAAAAATGCCATTTTATGGTCAAAGAAGGAATTGTTTTAGGGCATAAAATATCAAAAGCAGGAATTGAAGTTGATAAATCTAAAGTTGATGTGATCGCTAGTTTACTTTACCCAACCAACGTCAAAGGTATACAAAGCTTTTTAGGGCATGCTGGGTTCTATAGAAGATTCATTAAGGATTTTTCTAAAATAGCCCGACCTATGACTCAGTTGTTGATGAAAGACGCCAAATTTGACTTCTCAGACGAATGCATAAAATCATTTGACATACTTCGGGATAAACTTATCACCGCTCCGGTGATCATTGCCCCTAATTAGGATTTAGATTTTGAGTTAATGTGTGACGCCAACGACTATGCCGTTGGAGCTGTTCTAGGACAACGGATTGAGAAAAAATTCCGCCCAATTTATTATGCAAGTAAAACTATGAACAATGCTCAAGAACATTATACTACTACTGAAAAGGAACTATTAGCAGTAGTATACGCATTCGACAAATTTAGGTCCTATTTAATAATGTCTAAAATAGTGGTTTACACTGATCATTCAGCCCTCAAATATCTCTTCAGCAAACAGGATGCTAAACCTAGACTGATAAGGTGGGTCTTACTTCTCCAGGAATTTACTATCGAAATTAAGGATAAAAAGGGGACTGAAAACCTAGCTCCTGACCATCTCTCTAGACTTGAAAATACGGGGTTGGAAGAATTAAACGAAGATACAATACAAGATAATTTTCTTGACGAACACCTCATGGTTATTAAACTAAAGAATACTGAAACCGACCCGTGGTACGCAGATATTGAAAATTTCCTCGTCTCTAAGATCGTACCTCAGCATCTGACTTATTATTTAAGAAAAAAAATTTCTTGAACGATGTACGAAAATACATATGGGACAACCTATATCTCTTCAAATCATGTCCTGACAGAATTATAAGAAGGTGTGTTTTTGGTAGAGAATTACACGAAATCCTAGAACATTGCCACAAGGGACCTATGGGAGGTCATTACAGGGCAGATATTACCGCACAAAAGATTTTTGAGTCTGGATTATATTGGCCAACCATTTTTAAGGATGCGGCAAAATATGTTCAAGGGTGTGATGCTTGTCAACGGGCAAGAAATATTTCCTCACGGAACCAAATGCCCTTAACCAACATTCTTGTCAGTGAGGTCTTTGACATATGGGGGATTGACTTCATGGGACCCTTTCCCTCATTGAGAAAAAACAAATACATTCTTGTAGATGTCGATTACATTTCAAAATGGTTCGAGGACGAAGCCCTACCTACTAATGATGCACGTGTCGTAGTGAAATTCTTGAAAAAAATATTTTCCAGATTTGGAGTTCCGAAGGCTCTAATTAGCGATCGTGGAACACATTTTTGCAATTCCCTCCTCGAAAAAACACTTAAGAAATACGGAGTAACACATAGACTTGCTACTCCGTATCATCCCCAAACTAGTGGAAAAACGAAGAATACTAATAGAGCCATTAAGCGAATCCTGGAAAGAACGGTTACCGGAAACAAAAAAGAATAGGCAAATAAACTGGATGATGCACTGTGGGCATTTAGAACAGCTTATAAAACACCTATCGGTAGTACACCATTCAGGATTGTTTACGGAAAGGCATGCCACTTACCAATCGAACTTGAACACAAGGCATATTGGGCCCTAAAGAACATAAATCTTGACTTGGATGCTGCATAAAAACATAGATTCCTTCAATTAAATCAACTTGATAAATTTCGGACGGATGCATATGAGCATTTATGAGCATATAAAGAAAGGACTAAACATTGGCACGATTCTAAAATTATGGATAAGGAGTTTCAAGAAGGGGAATAAGTATTAGTCTTCAATTCAAGATTAAAACTTTTTCCAAGAAAACTTAGAATCAGATGGTATGGACCATATACGGTAAGCAAAGTTTATCCTTATGGAACTGTCAAAGTATTAGGTACAAACGGAGTTCGGTTTAAGGTAAATGGACACAGATTAAAGAAGTACCATGGACACGAGATAGACGAGATTAACGAAATAATATACTTTGTTAAAATGCAGAATGGTCATGAGTCTAACTTAAAGACTCGGTAATAAAAAAAGTGCTTGTCGGGAGACAACCCGTCCTTTATTTAATGAAATTTCCTTTTTGCATTAGTTGGTTTGCATGTTTCTTACTTTGTTTTGCAGAATCCAGAAGCTAGGAGGCAATTATCGAGACCGGCTCGACTCATAATCATGTGGTAACCTTGCTGAATCTGCAGCAGTTACGGCGTAACGAATTTAGTTTACGCCGTAACCACTGCAGTTACGACGTAAACCATTTCATGGTTACGCCGTAACACCTTAAAACTTAAATTTTTTACCACTTGATTACGACGTAACCACCGGAGTTACGCCGTAACCTCCTTCTGAAATCCTAAAAATTTAAGTTTTAAACATGTCTAAACCTTGTATACGTAAATGGACTTTGTGGGTATGTTCTCTGGAAGCCCTCACGAGACTAAACTCGTCCACTTGGGCCACCAAGTGGTTTAAAAGGCTTGTTGCATATGCTAAATGCAACCGTGATTCCTACGAAAGTGAGTTAGGTTTGTATTTCCTGTACACTTCATAATTCTTGTAGAACGATTTTATGCTTTGGTTTGCTTTGTGATCACAGGGGATAAAGAGCTTGCGGGACCAAATTTTAAATTTCGAAGCAATGCTCAGGGAGTTTCTTGTCTTAATTCTACTCTTTCCTTATTATTTCATTTCCTTAATGTACAATAGGGACATTGTACAAATCAAGTGGGGGATGGGAGTATAATTAATACTTGACGTATGTTTTGCCTTCGATTTTCTAGTTTTTTTTGAAAATTATGCCAATTTTAAATTTTTGACAAATTTTTCTTAAATAACTAGAATTAATCTTTGCCGAATGCACATTACCCTTTATTATTACTTGGTGAGATTTATGCCTAATATTTCGTTTCCATCATATTA
>BQNB010090713.1:0-27073 GCA_026074375.1 Tanacetum coccineum | reverse complement strand
TGTTATAAACTACCTTACATCAGTTTACCATCACCTTATAAACTATCTCGTTATTTATTCACGAAATAATAAACTACATTACTTTCATCATATACATAGCATCGCATCGTTAGCTCTCAAATATACATAGTCTGATCACCTATGTCTAATTCAGAAAGAACCATGCCATACAGAGAAGTAGTCACCTTAAAAACTTTTGTCAAGATCAATTTTCTAATGATATTCATGAAAAACAAAAATTTTGTTTGCGTATTCATAAAACGTATTTATCATGAGGAACCGAGCTAATAATCATAATAAATAAGTAAACTCTTACGCCATCTTACTATAAAGTCGACATCATCTTATACCAAATCTTAAACCAAAAGGTCAAGGACGCATCGTTAGCTACCCAAGGACAATTCGCCGACAAGTTTAACTACCATTAAGGAATTGAAACCCACACCTCTTCACTAACACCACTTCGGAAGGCAACTCAATCTGAATTTCGGGACGAAATTCTTTTAACATGGGGAGACTGTAATAATCCGCATTTTCACGTCATTTTACGTCAATAAATATTCAACTATTTATTTTAAATATTTACGCATTTACTTTTAATTTCAACCGTTTAGTTAAATCGCGTAAACTAAAATTCAACAATCAACGTAAACCGCCATCTAACAAATAAAAATTTACGTCAAGCAAGTGTTATATAATTATTACGAAGATAATTTATAACTTTTCATATTTTATTTTTATTGGTTACGTAAAACGTTTACGTTTCGCAATAAAATACATTTAAGCATACACGGAAACACCAATACCCATCTTTACTCAAACAAATACCCACTATTATACCCAATTCCCAAAAATTCTATCATTTTACACTCCCTAAGTCTTATGGCCGGTTTTACATACAAACACAATTAATAAAATCTTAAATCTCCACTAGCATTATCAATTCTAGTTATAAACAACTCATGTACAACCTCAAATCACAATTCTCCATAAATTGTCCAATCTTTCCTCCTAGGGAAGAGGGGAGGTCTTACAACATTGTCTTTATACCACCCTTAAGTCCATGGTTTAGTTAAATACTTCTAGTATAAAAAGGAAGCACTAGTAAAGACTTAACACACTTACAACTAGCAATTAATCAACCAAAAATTCTCTTTTGTTTCCCTTGTAAAAGCCACGGCTCAAAATCCAATTGTAGGGTTTCCATAGTTTTTTTACAAAGGAAATAATCATACTAGTGTTATCAAGGGTAATATCTAGGGTATATCAAGGTGGTTTCAAAGCTTGGGTGTTGATTAAACTAGGGTTTGCAAGGAAGGATAATTAGGGTTTTTCAAGTTGAAATTAGGGTTTCTTGAAAGTATTTAGGGTTAAATACTTGAGGTTGATTTTGTGTATCATCTTCATCCATCTTCCTAAGGTCTAATACAAACCCTAATCTTTTCAAATTATTTATTTTCATATTTTATATAAATGTTATATTGTTAATCACCATCTAGGGTTTATTTTATAAGTTTATAAAATAAAATAAACTTGTACATAATTCGAATACATAAGTAACTATGATGAAATGATGTTTAAAATGCAAGAACATATATTATACAAGTGTGGATTAATTTATAAAGTCACTTGATAAATTAATTGTTATATAGTTTATTTATAAAATTTATAAATAAATAATTATGTGGACATTTTATTTGGACTTTTGGACACAAGTTAATGGACATAAATATGAAGACATAAAGTATTCACAAGATGTGTTATTAATTAAATTAGAGAACTTGTAATAATTTAATTATGTTAAAGTTTATAAAATTAATTATATATGTATATATATCAAAACAATTTGTATATACTGTTAAGATTTAAATATTTATAAAATATGAACTCTACTGATTTAAATAGAACTTTTCATGAGGATTCCAAGCATATAAGATATTGAGCATATAAGATCTTGATTGATGACTAGTGTGTGAAGATTAAAGCGTAATTAGTATGTGTGTTTAGAGAGAGAAAACACCTAACTTGCCTTTTGATTAAATGAAGTCGTTACATCTAACCGTGGCATAAATTACTATTTATAGCCCTTGGTTAGCTTGTTGACTAAACTTTCCTTACTTAACATATTTAGTCCCTGCACTTTATAATAGTACTTACAAGTAGAACATTTCTTTATTTCTAACATTATCACCCTAAATGATCTACTTGGGAACTATCCTTATTATCTTTTTGATGACGAATTCTTTCTTATTCTTGAACACTTGATTCTAAAGTAGTCTGTCATTTTCTTTTTTCATTGAAGCTCGAAAACGCTGAGAATTCTTTATGAAAGTTGAGGACGACCTTGTAGCAAATCTCTCTAGATATAATTTTCTCTCCCTATATGACAAGATACATTTCTTTATCCCTAAAGGTATCAACTCTACTTTCGAACTCAAAATCAACATTCTCAAAAGCTAACTTTGACCTTCTTTTGCAACTTTATTCTTTAATAGCTTGTATGAAATCTTTAACTTTGAACTTGATATTGAATGTAGATTTCAATCACATAATGTTGCTGACGAAAGATCTTAAACATGATGATACTGATTGAGCATTGCTTTGTAAAAGACTTTAACACTTAACTTTTCACATGAATCTTCATAATCTTTAAGCTCTCCCTCAATTACATATCCATCTCTTGAATATTGAAGTAGTAAACTTTGATTGTCTGAAGACAATGTAGATATTCTTGAGAAGTAATTCCATGCAAATGTCGAACGACTATCTCGATCGATCTTTGAAGTTAATGAAACACTATAGCTTATTCAAAACAGTTGATGAAGTAACCTCAATCTTGAATACGAATCTTATCTTCTAAATCAAACTACTTTTACCATAACGATTTCTTTGATTTAATTTCTTTGCTAGTTTCTTAATTTCTCCCATATATTCTTGCTTATATCTTCTCCTATTTCATATACTTGAATTGACCTTACGTTTCAAGCTTATATCTTCTCCCCCTCATGATGATTATGATCCATCATGAACATCATGATCATATAAGCTTCTAAAATAAGCTCCGGGTGAAGAATATCCTTTGAAGTCCATGAAATTGAAATCAAAATCTTTTCTTTTCTCAAACATTCTCCCCTTTATAAACAAACATACTCCCCCAAAATAACCCATAAGCTCCCTCAAACCAACAAATATGATTGCTATCATTCTCGTGAAGGTTGAAAGAAACTTTTATCATTATAAGATTCGTTGAAGTAGTCATGCTTGTGAAAGGTAGAAATGTTGTTGTTGTATGTTGTATGTTGTAGAAGATGAAATGGAAAATTATCAGAGTAAGAACCATCTTCCACATTAACCATGAAGTTCATACATCACAAGATCATGCTTTGAAAATTTCTGATGAAATATTTGAAAAATATGATCAAATCAATATCTCAACGATAAGGATGCGGAAATATGATCATAAAATCCAAATAAGCATTGATCTCGTGAACTTAGTGTTGTGTTACCCTGGGAAACACATAACCACTAGATCACATAGATTACTAGTTAACACGTATTTGAATCATTAAACAATCATTTTCAAATAGTGACCTACGTTCAGCGTTGGCATGATGTTAGCACTGGTAGGATTTCCATTCGATCATTGTGAATACTATTTTATAGTATCACTCCAGAATGTTCCGGCAATGTCACATAGACATGCAATGTCACAAAGACATATATCATTGTACCTTTTGTATCATTGATGTTTAATACAAACATACTTTTGTGTCCTAAAGATATTTTCATTGAATATCAAATTGGCTCTAGACTCTTGTGCACTTTTAGTAAGCAGACTGGAGCAGAATGTCCTTTATTCAATACCAATATTCTCGGAATGAGAAGTCGATAGATTATGCGTTTAATATATGTGAGAATGAAACAAATACTTATTGAGAAGTATTTGAGTGGCTAGGAGGGGTTGTGCATTTGCATCACTAGGTCTATGATATCGACTTCAATATCAGAAATCAACAAATGAAATTCGATAGCATATGAGTTGACCCGGTTTCTATCCTAGTGTAGGAAAAAACACCCTTCATCTTTTTTTATAAGCCTCTCACTTTTCAACTCTAACCTTTTCATTTTGCTTATCATTTGATTCTTCTTCATTATATTTTTGTCACTTTTGACAACTTTATCATTTTTGTTCGTTTGTTTTCATTCAAAGCTTTTATCTCTTAAGTCCATTTGGTATTCAAAACATGTTGATTGGCACCTCAAACTCCAGCACCTAGACCTAACTTTCCTAAAAGGGAAGGAAGACTCCGGGGCAGATCAATTCCGGTTCTGAAAGATTATAGGAGTATTTTGGGAGTAACTAAATCACATCGTGCAACTCAATCAACATACGCCAAGATAATTCCTTTAGAAAGAATGTCCGTGAAAACCATGATGAAAATCTGAAATCGTATCATGAGATTTTGATAATATCAAGAAAATGTAGAACAATCACTCTATCTGTTTTTGTATGCGGTGGCATTTTTTTCTTGCATACTTTTCTCTTTTTCTTTTCATGTGTTGTTCTTGCTTTTGAAGCACATGCCATATACTTTTATTTTTTCAAGTATACGATTTCTCAATTCTCTCTTTATGTTTTTCTCTCACAAATCTCTCTTTCTGTTTTTCATCATTCTCACAAACATCATATGAAGAAGAAAATTTTGATCTTTGATTTAATCTTTGAAAAGTTTTCAATCATAATAAAGAACACTCCCCCCTTAATCATATGCCGAGAACATTTTTAACATGAAGTTAAAAATGCAAAAATACGGATATGTGAAGGTGAAATGTAAAACAATTTTCCATTTATGTTTCTTTCTGAAAACTTTTCTACAACCTATACGGACACTCCCCCTCGAAAAATACCATATCTTCGTTAAAACCTTTATAAGGGAGTTCCTTTTTGCACTTTTGAGTCCTTTATTTCTGTAGACACTTTTCATAAAAAAATACATCGATTTGAAGACCTTTTTAAAATTGATTTTATCTTGAAAGTACCACATTTTAAAATTCGAATCGATTGTAACTCATCAACTTGAGATCATTGTCTTTTAAAATAAATTGATTTTATCTTTTAAGTACCACATAAAGATTTTAAAAAATATGTATCAATGACACTTCTCTTCTTTTTCAAAGATAGATGCACTGAAGCGTACACCTTCTTTTCTTTAAAGCACGGGTTATGTACTGAAATGTACACAAGCTATCAAATGAAGCTCGGCTTTCATACTGAATTATACGAAAGCCATCAGTTTAAGTTCGGGTTTCGTACTGAATTATACGAAAGCCATCAGTTTAAGTTCGGGTTTCGTACTGAGTTATACGAAAGGCATCATATTAACTAAAAATCTTTTTGAATTTTTTTATAAAATTTGGTATAAAAGAAAATCTTTTTGTCTTTTCTAAAATTTATAAAAGAAAATCTTTTTGAATTTTTTCTAAATTTTTTATAAAAGAAATCTTTTTGGATTTTTTTTATCAAATTAAACAACAACTTTTGGTACCCACCTAAGCACGTTGCTAACGGGTTTACCATATTTGGAGATCCAAATGTAAGTTGCGTCAATTTGATGCATAAAGGTTGAATTCCAAGAAGATTTGAAACCCGGTGTTTCATTTTGAAATAGATTTCTTGGAATCAACGGTGATTTAAAACTCTTGTCATTTGTCCAATTTGACTTATAAAACCTTGATGTTTCATTAGGAGTTTTAAAACTTCTCAAAGGTGTAAACATCGTTCTGAAACTCGATGTTTCATTCGATGTTTTAACCTTTGAGGAAGACGAAGATTTCCATTTATTGTTGAAACTCAGTGTTTCATTTTGAAAAATTCTTTTCCCGAAATGAATGGAAATCTTACATCTTTCACCTTTTTCAAAATTGAATCATCTCTTTTACGCATTGAAAACATTTCATCCCTAGAATACTTTAATCGTTTGGAAATGTTTTCCTTTCTTTTCCACACTTGTTTTGAACTTTCATTTTTCACATGATTTTGAGAAGAAAATGTTTGGATGAATGTTGTTTCTTCAAATACTTCCTATCTTTTTGCAAAGAATAAGTAGTAAATTGAGAAACCTTTTTCAAAATCGGTTTTGAAGATTCACCCGTGTAAATCTTATCCGAAACATTCACTTTTGGAATTGATTTTGTGAAAACTTGTGAAACAACCTTTTTTCTAGTTTTATTGAATCAAACATCCTCTTGTAATGTTCAATTCAAAGTCATTGTTACCTCTTTTCAAAATTTTCACAAGAATTTTCATATTTTTCTTTCAACACATTATATGATGTTCTCAAATCATTGTTTTCCTTTTGCAACGAAGTGTAATTTTGAGATGCCAACTGCGATTTTAATAAAGCATTTTCTTTTTCAAGATTTGTAAAATAAGTCTCAAATTTGTCAGTTCTTCTTGAAAGCTATGTTTTGACACCATCAAAATCTTTGACTCGTTGTGCTAGAACCTTTTCCAGCTTTGCAATCTTAGTCTCAAACGCCTCTTTCTATTCATCAAACGATTTTACTTTATCCCATATTTCCTTTACAAGTTACAAATTCTTAGTCTCAAACGCTGAACTTGTAATGGAAATCTTTGAAACGTTTGATTCATATTCTTTCTCGATCATTTCAATCATTTTCTCAAGAGAATTCTTGTTTTAAAAACTTAAACTTTGTTTCAAGTCTTTGTTTCAAAACATCATTTAAAGCTAACAAATCATTATACTCTTTTTGCACCGAAGAAGACATTTTTTCAAGAAATTCATTTTTAACTAAAAACATTTCAGTTAACTTCTTCAAACATAACGATTTGTTGTTTCATCTCTTAGATGAAAGTCTTAAGTTTATCCACAAGTTCCAAAACTTGAGATTTCATTTGAGCAATATCTTTTAACAACACAGATTCTTTAGTCTCGTACACTTTTTCAAGATTATTCAACTCAGATTCTCTAGATTTTAGATCTTGATTTTTAATTTGCAAACTTTTTATTTCATCTCTTAAGCGCTCAATTTCTTTTAACCCAAATGTTTTTCATCTGAAAAATGTACAACCAATTTAGCAGTTTCTTTTAATTGTGTTTGCAAACTCAAAATCAAATCTTTTTCGGAGTTATCTTGTGTGTCATGAACTTTTTCTAAATCAAACTCAGATTGTACCTCATAAAATGGCTCACATTGTTCTTCCAACAATCTTATTTTCTCACACTGAGCAAAAATCAATCCATCTCTTTCTCTCAAAGTCGCTTCAACAAGTGCATGTGCCTTAGATAGCTCTTCAACCGATAAATTCAAACTTTTGTTTACACTCTTAAGTTCCTCAACTTGAACTTGAAGATTTTGACACATTGTACACTCAACAACTTTTGACTTAAAATTTTTATTTTGACTCTAAAGTTCATTAACTTGCGCTCGAAGATTTTGACACATTGTACACTCAATCATACTTTTGACTTTAAATTTTCATTTTCCACTCTAAATTTCATTAACTTGACTCGCAATTTTCAAATATAAATAAAATCATCAATAGCTCTAATAATATGTAGACGATTCATTTTTTTTCCTTTATTCCCACCAACATCTTCTAGATATGAAAATTAAATTTGTGTTTCTTTCTCAAGTTTTTCGTTACCGTGCTTACACTGTGTGTTTCTTTTCTTTAAAGCACGGGTTATGTACTGAAATGTACACAAGCCATCAAATGAAGCTCGGGTTTCATACTGAATTATACGAAAGCCATCAGTGTAAGTTCGGGTTTCGTACTGAATTATACCAAAGCCATCAGTTTAAGTTTGGGTTTCGTACTAAGTTATACGAAAGCCATCATATTAAGTAAAAATCTTTTTGAATTTTCTATAAAATTTTGTATAAAAGAAAATCTTTTTGTCTTTTCTAAAATTTATAAAAGAAAATCTTTTTGGATTTTTTTTTATCAAATTAAACAACAACTTTTGGTACCCACCTAAGTACGTTGCTAACGGGTTTACCATATTTGGAGAACCAAATGTAAGTTGCTTCAATTTGATGCATAAAGGTTGAATTCCAAGGAGATTTGAAACCCGGTGTTTCATTTTAAAATAGCTTTCTTATAATCAACGGTGATTTAAAACTCTTCTCATTTATCCAATTTGACTTATATAACATTGATGTTTCATTAGGAGTTTTAAAACTTCTCAAAGGTGTAAACACCGTTCTGAAACCCGATGTTTCATTCGATGTTTTAACCTTTGAGGAAGACGAAGATTTTCATTTATTGTTGAAACTCGGTGTTTCATTTTGAAAAATTCTTTTCGGAATGAATGGAAACGTTACATCTTTCACCTTCTTCAAAATTGAATCATATCTTTTATGCATTGAAAACATTTAATCCCTGGAATACTTTAATCGTTTGGAAATGTTTTCCTTTCTTTTCCACACTTGTTTTGAACTTTCATTTTTCACATGATTTTGAGAAGCAAATATTTTGGATGAATGTTGTTTCTTCAAATACTTTCTATCTTTTTGCAAAGAATAAGTAGTAAATTGAGAAACCTTTTTCAAAATCGGTTTTGAAGATTCACCCGTGTAAATCTTATCCGAAACATTCACTTTTGGAATTGATTTTGTGAAAACTTATGAAACAACCTTTTTCTGTTTTATTGAATCAAACAATCTCTTGTAATGCATTTTCAAATCATTGTTCTCTTTTTCAAAATTTTCATAAGAATTTTCATATTTTTCTTTCAACACACTATATGATGTTCTCAAATCATTGTTTTTCTTTTGCAACGACGTGTAATTTTGAGATGCCAACTGCGATTTTAATAAAGCATTTTCTTTTTCAAGATTAGCAAAATACGTCTCAAATTTGTCAGTTCCTATTGAAAGCTCTGTTTTGACATCATCAAAATCTTTGACTCGTTGTGCTAAGACCTTTTCCATCTTTGAGATCTTATTCTCAAACACCTTTTTCTCGTCATCAAAACGTTTCACTTTATCCCCCATTTCCTTTACAAGTTCTAAATTCTTAGTCTCAAACGTTGAACTTGTAATGGAAATCTTTGAAACGTTTGATTCATATTCTTTCTCGATCATTTCAATCATTTTCTCAAGAGAAGTATCTTGTTTTAAAAACTTAAACTTTGTTTCAAGTCTATGTTTTAAAACATCGTTTGAAGCCAACAAATCATTATACTCTTTTTGCATCGAAGAAGACATTTTTTCAAGAAATTCATTTTTAGCTAAAAACATTCGTTTATCTTCTTCAAACATAACGATTTGTTGTTTCATCTCTTGAGCTGAAATCTTAAGTTTCTCCACAAGGTCCGAAACTTGAGATTTCATTTGATCAATATCTTTTAACAACACAGATTCTTTATTCTCGTACACTTTTTCAAGATTATTCAACTCAAATTCTCTAGATTTTAGATCTTGATTTTCAATTTGCAAACTTTTTATTTCATCTTTTAAGCTCTCAATTTCTTTTAACGCAAAATATTTTTCATCTGAAAAATGTACAACCAATTCAGCAGTTTCTTTTAATTGTGTTTGCAAACTCAAAATCAAATCTTTTTCTGAGTTATCTTGAGTGTCATGAACTTTTTCTAAATCAAACTCAGATTGTACCTCATAAAATGGCTCACATTGTTCTTCCAACAATCTTATTTTCTCACACTGAACAAAAACCAATTCATCTCTTTCTCTCAAAGTCGCTTCAGCAAGTGCACGTGCCTTAGATAGCTCTTCAACCGATAGATTCAAACTTTCGTTTACACTCTTAAGTTCCTCAACTTGCACTTGAAGATTTTGACACATTGTACACTCAACAACTTTTGACTTTAAATTTTCATTTTCACTCTGAAGTTCATTAACTTGCGCTCGAAGATTTTCAAATATTATAAAATCATCATTAGCTCTAATAATATGTTGACGATCCTTTATTCGCACACATTCTTCTAGATTTGAAATTTTAATTTGTGTTTCTTTCTCAAGTTTTTCGTACCGTGCGTTACACTGTGTGTGAATCATCTTGTCCCAACTATCTTGATACATGATGAACGAATTTGATACACTCGATTAATCAACTTTAACTCACTCAACTTATTTTTTTTAAATTATGAACAACACTACTTACTAAAAAAAATGCCTCTACTAAAAAAATTATTTAAGCTCAATTGAAAACGTAGACAAAAATAATCTTAAAAATTGAATCTAAAAAAATAATCAGTCTCGAATTATCAATCCACAATTAAAACCGTGACTAAACATTATACCTAAAATTTAGTAGCAAAATCTCAAAACACAACAATGCTTTATTGTACGCAAGAAATTTACAAAATCTACCAATTTATACAAAATTCATGACAAGCCTAATTTCGTTTGTTGTTTTTCTTGTCTACACACACTGTCTACTCTACACATATTAACACTCGGCCTACAATTTTTGTTATAACGCCACATACAAGCCCAACTTGTTGTTTATAAACCGAGTACTACACTTATAAAACTCACTAACCCTAAATCACTTTATCATACACACGCAGTCACACATCTTACTATACACAATCCTAAAAATTACACGCCTCTCTCTTATGAGACAAAAATTACAGATTCTCCCTTTTCCTCTTGATATAATCGAACTTTACACAACATAATCACAAACCAATCACAGTTAGGATATGAAATATTCAAGAAACAAACCCACGAATCTATAATCCCACCAAGGACGTCAAGAAATTAACAGGGTTCAAAGAATCACAGGTAGGTTTTTTTTTGTGATCTTTTCGTTTGTGTTTGACTTGAACGAAACAAAGACAGACTTAAACACTCTCGATCATGTTTTTGTCTTAATGAGTTTCGGAAAGAAAAAAAAAATAACACTCTCGAATTTTTTTTTTCTTTCTTGATCTTTATTTAAGAATCGAAACAAAGATGGAACATAACACTTTTGTTGATGTTCTTTTCTTGAGGGTTTCGAAAAAATAAAAGAAGTGAAAAACTCTTATAGATCTATGATGAGAAGGTTCAAGAACCGAAAATCTTTATAAGATTTAACAATATTCGAAAAGATTTGGACCAATCTGAGATCAATCGATCTATTATGTTTTGTTTTTATTTTATTTTATTGCGAAAATTATCGCAGTGGACACATTTCATCCCCTATTGTACGCAGTGGACACACTTTTTCCTTTTTTTCCAAATAGGACATAGACATCGCCTGACTTTTTAAGAGGGATGGTATTTTTGGGCGATAGGGTACGCGTCCAGCAAAGAAGAATCTACCAAAATAAAATATCACGGTTTAAAACAGTGGGCTCCCTTGGTCAGATCTCGCCTGACTTTTGGGGCGATATAAAAAAAGGCAGGTCCCATTTGATTTGTTACTTGTTCAAGATTTGTGACCCATTAGTTTTCAATAACTTCATATTTGTGTTTTTGATTTCAGATTTGCTAGGATTTGCTTGGCTTGGTAACTAAATTTTTATTCAAAAGTGATTATGTTCAAAATTTATCAACGTTTTAGTATCTGTATATGTTTTATGTAAATTTTTTTAACATGATTTATGTTCTCTATTTTGAGCGCTAATATAAAGTTAACATGAGTATGATACGATGATTCAAAGTGTGTCAATCGTTCGGTTTTTTGTTGTTTTAGTGGTTAGGCTAACCACTAAAACTAAAGCTAACCACTAAAACTACAAAAAAAACGAACGATTGACACACTTTGAATCATTGTATTAACACACTTTAAATCATCGTATCATACTCATATTAACTTTATTTTCAACATTTTTTGGTTTATTGATTAGCGCTCAAAACAGAGAACATAAATCATGTTAATTTTTTTTACATAAAACATAGATACTAAAACGTTGATAAATTTTGAACATAAGTACTTTTGAATAAAAAATTAGTTACCAAGCAAACCAAATCCTAACAAATTTAAAATTGAAAAACACAACCCGAAACAAAAATACAAACGGCCAAATACTTGAAAACTTGGAACAAATAACAAATCAAATTGGGACCCACATTTTTTTATATCACCCAAAAAGTGGTGCGCACAATTTTATAAACCGTAACTTTTTTTTTGGTAGATTGCTAATTGTTTGACACGTGCTATCTCGCTCAAATATTCTTCCCCTCTCAGCATTTCAGGTGACATCTTTGTCTATTTTGAAAAATAATAAAAGTTTGTCCTCTGCAAACAATAAGGGCGAAAAAGTGTTCACTGCGGTAAATTTTGCTATTTTATTTATTTTAAGATTTGAAATGTTAAATCGATTGATCTTGGATCTGTGATGAGATGTTCTTTTGTGATAAAGATCTTTAAGATCTTGAATCTTTTTGAAATACACAAAGAAACTTTTGAGATCTTGAATCCCTTATAAAACTAAGTCTATTGAAAAATGATTATCAAAATTAGTATCGGGAATGACCTTTGACCAAAAGTCAATTTCGAATTTGACCAAAATAACTGTTTTGATCGAATGTTGGCCAGCCTACACCGAGTTTGACCAAAATAACTGTTTTGACCGAGTTTGACCAGTTTGTTACAGTTTTGAAATTCAGATAAACAATTTATTTCAAGCAAACTAGATACTGAATTTGACTAACCAATATTGATCAAATCATACGATAAAACCGTAAGCAGCCAATATCGATTAAATCAAACACAATAAGCTCAGAAACACAATAATAAGCTCAGATTAAGCACATTTTAAGCATGATAAAGCACACTATTAAGCTCAGAACGCAATAAGCACACTTAAATAGAATAAGCAATATTGACGGATAAGCTATGGTAAGCTGATCAAACTATTAAGACGAAATAAGCTCAAATAAGCTCGAATAAGCTGATCATCAATCCAAATAAGCACTAAAACACGTTATCTCGATCTCGATAAACACGAACAACTTAAAAATAATGACACTAATCTGCAATCATTGGCTCTGATACCACATATTGAGCATATAAGATCTTGATTGATGACTAGTGTGTGAAGATTAAGGTGTAATTAATGTGTGTATTTAGAGAGAGAAAATACCTAACTTGTCTTTTGATTAAATAAAGTGTACATCTAACCATGACATAAATTACTATTTATAGCCCTTGGTTAGCTTGTTGACTAAACTTTCCTTACTTAACATATTTAGACCCTGCACTTTATAATAGTGCTTACAAGTAGAACATTTCTTTATTTCTAACACAAGGAACTCGAAAAACGAAGCTATAACGAAGAAGTTATAAATTTTATGAGATTACGATAATTAAATATATAAAAGTGTTTTTATAAAAATACTTTTATAAAAACTGGTACTGTTTTGTATCTGATAAAAATATATAAATATTTTATTTTGTTAGATAATCTTAATAGGAAACCGTGCATATAAATAACTCTAAAAACGGAATTAAACGAAGGAGTTATGAGTTTTGCAAGATTTAAAGTTATAAAAATGATTTTATAAACTGTTTTGAGTTTACTATTTCGACACAGATTTTTATAAAATCTGTGAGTATTTTATTTAGATATTTTATCTCGTCATGATTCCGTACATATAAAGAACAAGCAAAACAAAGTTAAAATGAGTAAGTTACGAGTTTTTAAAGATTTAAGATAAATAGATGTTACAAAAACTAATTAATTTTTATAAATAATTTTTTGTATTTTTATAAAAGTATAACAATCTGTTAGAAATATAAAAAGTGGTTTACGAGTGTTTTCGGGTCCGTTTGGGCTATAAAAACGTTAAGAAATATTGTTGTATCGATTATATAATATTTATATACATTTTTAATTTTATAAATATTATTTTATAAAACAATTAGCTTATTTATATAATATCATTATATAATTAATAAAAATATTAAATCAAGTATTATTAACAAATAATCAATTGTCGAACAACAATAATGTTTTTCTTTACAGATGCAAATACTTAAACATTTATTTAACATGTACGATTTAAATATGATTTTGACTTTTATAAATTAAACAAAAACTAATAGGTGGTGATATAACTCTATAACTTATGATGTTGTATTTATATTAAATACATCGTACTTATACGACCTATAATTAATTAGGTTGCATTCCGGATCGTTTGCGACAATTACTTTGTTGATTTTACGATAATCACTTCTTTCACTAGAGGTGAGTTTATAGCCCCTCTTTCACTTGTTTTACATTTACTTTACAAATCTCGGGGGAGAATACATGCTCGTTACAACTTGTTTACATATTCATTTACAATCTCTTTTACATACTCTTTTACATACTTGTTTACATACTTGATTTCGTAACTTGTTTACATACTCGTTTACATACACATTTACAAAACTGTTTACATACTCATTACAAACTCGTTTACAAATTTGTTACACACTCATTTTTATATCTCGCGGTGGGATACAATACTTGTTTTTACTTATGGACGCAACAACTTTACTTTGTTTCAATTGATTACGGATTAGCTTAAGTTGCATGAACTGTTAATTACTCGAAGGGTAAGTGCAAATGTTATAAGATGGATCTCTTTGGGATTGACAATCCCCGTTTAGGTGATTAGCTCTTACTAGTTTCAGCGATACCGAACTAACAAACGTTATACCATGTCGGAGCATTGGACTACATACTCATGAACTCTTATCGTGCCTTGAATAAAGTGGCATACATACAAGTCTACGCCGCAATTTCATGAACTTAGGGGTGAAATCATAATCACATATGGTGACTATTGTATTGGATACAATGGTCGTACATTCTTTACAAAAGCTTTGGTCCAACTATACTTAACTTTTTGTGACTACTTTGTGGGATACAATAGTCATACATATCCTTGATACCAACTTTTATACTTACATTTTTGGTGACTATTATAATGATTGAAATGGTCACATACTCTTTAAAAATCTTTGATCCAACATTTATGCTTACAAAAACCTATGAGCTCACTGATGTGTCGTTGTGTGGTGTATATCTTATTAATTCAAGTTTTAAATTTATATTTTGTCGACTAAACCAAAAACAACACTTTAACGGGCAGTGTACCCGATCGGTAGTAGTTTCATGGTAAGTAGGACGTCAATCACTTGAAGAGAGGTTAAATCTATCAATTTAATTAATATCTTAGTTATCTAATCCTATGTTAATTCTATTCTATTCTAAATCTATGTCAGTTCTAATTCTAATTCTAATGGGAAAAGGGGGTTTTCTGCCTGAGAGACTGGCATGGTTTGGTTGGTGACTACAATCAATTCAAGGCACTTTAACCCACGCAAGCAAATAAACAAAAGATAAAAGAGAGGTCGAGCCAAATATAAGAAAACTGTATTAACCATTATTAATCCGATTAGAAAGTTGGTTTGTTTATTAAGTGCAATGATTTCTTCTCTCGATGCGGTATATCATTCTTAAGACTTAGGCGTTACATCATCCTAAGACCTAGACACATTAATTCTGTCACAATTAAAGCATCCGCATAAAGCATCCTTATTTGCTGATTATAATATATCTTAGGGATTAAAGCAATGGTGATCTTGTTAAACCCTAGCTCATAGAGACTTTACCCACTTACCGCTTAATGGCGATTTATACACTAGTAGTCCACTTGTCCAACTATCCAATGGAATCAGAACGTTATTTGTTGAATTATCTAGGTTCACCTGCTAGTCAACACGATCAATAAACCATTGGCAATATCCAATTAACTAGTTAAGCCAGAAGCGTATCCTAGACACAGATTTAGAAGGACAATATTTGTGATCTTATGATTCTAGATGTATAAATTACTATATGGAGAGCTATCCCAGACTCTAAATTTACTTAGTCTGTATCACTAGATCCAGTTGAATGATAGGTCGCATATAAAATCGCGTAAACAAATATATATTGATAAACATAAACAAGCATTCAACGATAAATCAAGAAATCGAGATAAACAAATACCAAACATTCAGATCTTCATAATAATGGCTAATACCCGAAGGTATTAGCCTTTAAACGTCATAATAAATACAAAAGAAATTATTTAGCCAAGGTAAACTAACCGAGTTAACGAATGATACCAAAAACTGAACGATTACTAAAGTATATGGAATTACACGTTGTCTCCTATGGAGTTGATAGCGTTGCTCGACCTTTTCTGCTCTTTTTCTCCTCTGAAAATTGACTTTTATAGTTTAGATATCGAGAATATAATTTAGCACACTTAAAACTCGTTTTTGAGTTTTCTATTTATAAGGTCTGGAAGTCAGTTCGATACGGTGTATCCAAAGATTGGATACGACGTATTGGGGATTTCTTGGAGTAGGGACCACGTTTAATATTTTCCAAAATATTCACATACTTTATCTTCGATACGGCGTATTGACATCTTCTGGTTACGGCGTATTGAGCTTCATTCCTTTATGGTATTTGGTGAGTGCAGGCACAAATACGCCGTATCTTCCTTAATAGATACGGCGTATTGGTTGTCAGAATCATTAATTTTTAAAATATCTTCATTTAAGCTCTAAAATGCTCGCCTCTTGCTAATATTCACCAAGTACTCCATAATTACTGCAATTCTCAAATATAAATGATTAAGTAACAATTCTTTGCAATAACTATAAAAAATGAGTTAATAACATAGGATAAATAATGCTATAAAATAGTCGTTATTTGATGTCATCAAATATCCCCCCACTTGAATCCTACTTGTCCTCAAGTAGCCTTTAGAAGTTTATAAAAATGTATCCATAAGGATATTTTCCGTTAAAGCATTTATTTGATCTATTACAAGTACACAACCAAACACCTCACGAAATAGGAAGATGAAAACACTCAAATCACTCAACTAATCTGTGTGGTAACATGTAACTAATTCACTCAATTGCTCGGTCGTGACGAGTATTCTATCATAAGCTTGGCAAAGATACACATCTCCACCACTAAAGCCAAGGAGTAACAAGTTTATAAAGGTAAATATAGGTTTTTGTATGGAAAGGCTTACGGTTGATCATTCTATAATCTTTCACCAGAAGTACCACTCCAATAAGGCAGCTGAAGCACACATACATGGCCGTAACGATGGAATAAACATGTGTGTTCGATCACATCCTCATTCGAATTTAACCAACGGTTAGGATGAAGAATGATATAGGGTAGGAACCTTCTAACTTTCACCAAAAGTCGTAAACCAACGAGGCAGCTAAGACATGCAGACATGGCCGTAACAACGGAATAGACATGCACGCTCGAACAAGTCCTCATTCGCGTAAAACCAATGGCTAATCATTAGGTGAGAGGGAAGTAAATTGTTGTTAAATAAAAAATCAAGAAACAAATAGATTAAGACTAAGATACAAGTCGCTAGACACTTTTTCCCAAACGTTACCATGATAAAGACATGACTATTTACAACGTCTTGATCGATCAAAAACAACAACCAAAGTTGGCGTTCCCATAACGGTCAACTTCCCAATCATCCCAAACTTTACATACTCTACAAGGTAAGTGGCGATATCTTCCACTTTGTACAATACTCTACATCGTTGATTTTTGTTGCGTATCAACGAATAATCGATCCTTCATGTAATTCCTTCTGTTCTTGCTTTGCGAAATGATTATCTTCAAACTTTCCTTTTCTTTCTTTTTTTGTTGCAATTTTTCTCATTTTTTTTATTTTTTTTCAATCTAACTATATACGAAACTCAGAGTAGTTTCACCATCTTCACGATCATAATAATTTCGGATAATTCCTTCGATAGTTCCTTCGTTCTTCGGACTCACCAATAATTGTGATGGTAGTTAAATCACATGAGTTTTGACTATAATATACATTCCCATTTGCAATGTGCAAATTTCCAACTGCATAAAAGATAGAAATGATACAAGACTCAGGAAATACAAACTTTACACTTTAAGCAACTAGCAACTGTAAATTAAACTTAATCTAACATGGTAGGTTAAGGTGTAAGGGTGTAACGAAACAAATAATTGGTGTAGCTCCTAAAGGATTGGATCTACGGGTTGTTCTAGTGGATCTTCACTCTAAAGATGAGAGTAGAAAAGGGTTTAAACTGGAGGTTAACTAACCGGTGTAGTTAGTTAATAAAGAACATGGATAGGAAATTTGGGTGTAATCCTAAAATTTACCAATTTAAACAAGTTACTCCAATTAAATCTATAATACTCATTATTTTGGTCTCGAGTGATATACCAGGCCAAGTTTTAAAGTCTACTACATCACCGGCACACTCATATTTTGTGGAATTTGGGTAAACATTTGGAAATGGATAGGCTAAATCCTCAAAATATCTAACAAGGGTTATTGTGTGCGGGTTATGTATCAAGTAATTTCACAAAAGTATGTTTGAATTTTTTTAAATTTGAGCATAATTTAAGCATTTTAATGTGAAAATTAGGAAAACTAAACATTCTAATTCCATCCCCCACTTGAATTATACAACGTCCTCGCTGTATAGATAAAACATTAAAAATACAGGAATTAAAAAGAATTAGAATGAGAAACTTCCTGATATTTGCTCGGTTGATTCTCCAATTTGCATTTATGAGCAAAATTTTGTGTTGAACAGCCGTCTTGAGGTTTCAAGACTCCAACACTTCAAGATCTTCCATATTTGTAAATTCTCCACCAATATTCGTCGATATTCTTTCACGAGTTCCTGTGTAAAATAGGAAAAACTTGCATTCCTATCTTGGCATCTACGGTTAATTTAAACTAAACTAAACAAACTAAATACGAGTCAGTCTGATGGATACGCCATATCAGGTTAATGAATACGCTGTATTCCATAACTGACAATAATGTTTTTAAAGTGCAATAAAAAATAAATACTGATAATGTCCAGACAATCAATACACCGTATGGTATGGAGCGGATACGTCGTATTGATGTATGGGAAGACAGACTCGATAAAATTAAATAACAATCCGAGTTGTCTCCCGGGAATCACTTTTGTTTACAACAAAGTCTTTAAGTTAGATTTGTCTTTAGCTTTCACACACTTGAAATCATTTCTCTCTTCTCCATTCTGTATTTTGGTGTGAATATCGTGCTTGGTTCCGTAACATATTCATGAACTATGGTGTTGAACTTACTGCCAGGCTTGATTCTATTATACACAAACAAATCAAAACATCGTACCATGATATATACGCAAAAATATGAGATCCTGTTTTAATAGTTAGATACATCATGACATGAATAATAAATGTATAAATAGATATAAACAAAAGATAAGGATATGAGGGATCATGGGTCTGGCTGCTGTGGGTCCTGCTATATAGCGAAGGTGCTGGCCTCGCTAGTCCTTTGTCTGACTCGACGTATCTGATAAGGTACATGGGTCTCAGAATATGGAACGTAGATAACTCCTGCCCTGTCCATCATCCGTGCAAGGCAAGTAACATCCCATGTACTTACGTACATTGGTATGTGCTTAAATACACATACCTTCTACCTAATAAAATGAGCTAAAAAGACCAATTATGATCGAAAATGATACAAAAATGCATTGCATTTGTGTATTTTGTAATTTTTGTCTTACAGGTATGAATATTAAATAAAAGGACAAAAACAAAGCCAATACGGACAAAACCAAGCGCGAGAATGGAAAGAGCATGGAAAACCAAAGCCGAAGTCATATTCATGTTTAATGGGCCAACCTGCCCCCGTTTAATGGGCCGGGTCAGCCCATTAACACTTGAATCATATTAAACCATAGCCTTATAAATAAAACTTTCCATGTCCAAAACCCTTTTCCTGGCCCAATGTTAAATAAAAAGCCTAAGCCCAACGATCATACCTGGGTCAAAGTCAATGTTATAACAACGGGGTCAAAACTTATTGTACATCTCTTTCCTTTTTCCCCCATTTTTTACACAGGACACACACACAAAGGTAAAATCAAATCACTCACCCACACATGCCCCTTAGTACTTCTAGAAGGAATCCTGACAACGCTGACACCCCAATTAGCCACGCTGGCAATCCCTAGCAATACCATTGGCTATTAGGACGTGGCATGCAATCTAACGGTTCAAAAGATGATGATTGTGAGGTGGTTCGATTGAAGGGCCAGGATTAGAGATCATAGGAGCGTCCTGAAGGCTTGAAGGTTCCTCTCACCCCTATAAAAGGAGGCTTTCACACACAGAGCAAGACGCGTAGGATTTTAGCTTAATTCAAGTTCTTAGTAGCTTAATTGTTATCATAGCTTATTGTTTTCTTTTGAATGTAATTTCTTTTTAAGCAGCTTGTTATCACTTTTAAGATCAATAAAATTAATTTCATTCAGTTTTAAATTCTGTTTTTTTACCTTATATGCAATCATGATTTGAGCTTGTTTAATAATAAGCTAATAAGCTCTCTTCACTATTTTAAGTTACTGCTTATTCAGTTTGGCTCACCTAAGGCTTAAACTGAATAAGCATTTACCTCAAAATTTACTCAAAAAGTTGAATAAGCCAATTAGAAGATAAGCCAGAAATGGATGGGCTTATAGGGATTATTCATAGCTTATTGTTTAAGCAACTTGTTGATAAGCTCTTTTGAGCATTGTATAGCCTTGTTTAGAGCAAAGGCAAAAGTAAGTTCATCATTTTATTCTACTGCTCATTTACTGTTTCACTGCTTATCATTTTGCTTATTTCTGTTGCTTATTTGTACTTATTCTATGCTTAGTTATGCTTAATCTGTCTAATGATTGCTTAATGAATTAAGTTTATAGTTTAGATTAGTTTAAGTTGTGTTTTAATAAAATCTGCTTGTTTTTAGTCAATTTAGCTTAATAGTATAGCTTATAGTTGAGTACTTATTCCCTTCAGATTTTAGCTTATTTGTCTTAGATATACATGGTTCTTAATCTGGTCTCAAAAGTCATAGCTTATTCAGGTCTAATTTAGTTCAAAAATGCATTTTCAAAATTTAAGGGGGTGTTTGGGATAAGAAGCTGATGCAGGATTACAAGCTTGTGCAGGGTGTGTTAGCTAGCAAAATGGATTTCATAAGCTCAAAATTAGTCTTAAATATAGTTTTCATAAGCTTTGATTAAGTTTTGTTTAGTTTCGTAACTGATTTATCAAAATTTCAAATCTGTTAGTTTAATTGTGGTTCTAAGTTGCTCATTTGCTAAATTTGTTAAATGGATGCTAAAGGAGTGGTTATTGAACTTATAATGGAGTCTAAGTTGAATCTATGCAACCTGTTTTGAGTCATTAAGCTTTGGTTTGCATTTTGACCATCATAGATCAAAACAGTCAAATAGTGGTAGTGGTTTAAGTCCTTGTTTGTAGATTATTTTAAGGTTTAAATTCTAGTTAGATTTAGTTAAAAACAGTTTTCTTAGCTTATTGAAGTTAATACTTCATCTGTGTTTGCTCTCCGAATCATCATTCTTCTTTTAGAACCTAGAAAGTTAGTAGTCATTTAGCATAAAAATTCCAAAACAAGGAGTTTAACTGTCTTATGCATCTTAATCTTTTTAGCTAATTTCTTGAACTTATTAGCTTAATTCCAGCTTATTTGAGTCCTTTAGGTATTGGTGTTTTACTGTTTTTAGTTTTCAACTTATTCTTAGTGCTTATTAGTCCTTTAGTTTAGCTTAAAATCTTGTCTAAGTCCTTTTAAATTGTTTTCATTTTCAAAAAGCCAAAAAGATATAATAGTGTAGTCTGTCTCTTTCAATTTCCTTTTCTAGCTTATCTCTTGAGCTAAGGTTCTTAATGCAGCTTATTTAAGTCATTTGCTTATAGGTCTTAATCTGTCTTTGTTTTTTTAAGCCTTTGATAAGTGCTAATTAGTCTTTTATTCTAGCTTAAAAAAGAGTGTGCCTAGAATCCTTTTTAGTCTTTTAGAGTTAGCTGTCCTTAGACTTAGATGCTTTTTAGTTTATTGTATTTGCTTATTTTTTTTAGTCCTAATTGCTTATTAGGTCTAGGAGTGGGTCTGTTTTAGCTTATTTAAGTTTTCTTTTTTGCTTATTTAGTCTAAAAAGACCAAACTGTTTGGCTTAATTTTCTAAGTATTCAAATAGTTAAACTGTCACCTTTAAGTATCTTATTTCCAGCTTATTTTAAGTTTTTTGAAAAAGTTGTTTCACAAAAAGTTCTTATTTTAGTTGGTACTTTAGCTTTTTCAAATAAAAAAATGAATTTGTAAAAAGAAAGGCAAAGTTTTAAACCTGTGAATCTCACTTTATAAACACCAACACCTCACACACACGCTCCACTTACAAAAATGCCTTGGGCCTTTTCGTTTTTAACTTGCCCATTAATTAATATAGTTTCTTTTTTCAGTTTAAGCTTATTTGCTTAATTACTACTTATTTGTTTTTGCTTATTTTTCCATTTTATTTTTCTTAAGTTTAGATTTGTTCAAAGTACTTTTCTATAAATTTTCTAGATTTTTATAAATTAGTTTAATATATTTTATAATATTTTTAGATTAAATCTGTTTTTAATTCATAATAAATAAAATAAAAGTAAAAAAAATATAATTCTTTTTTCTAAAATAATTTTTAATCATTTAGGATTTTTAGAAATTAAATTGGAGTTTGTAGGGTTAAAATTTGATTTTATGCTTGTTTAGTCGCGTTTTAGGATTCCCATTATCGATTTTAGGTTTAAATCTTATTTGCCTTAGTTGTTTGCTTGCTTTTAATTGTTTTTTGCATTTTCATAAGTAGAATTAGAATCCAAAATCAAAATCTTTGAAATTATTCAAGACGCGATCAGAACTTTACCGATTTTTTTATCATTAACACTTCGTCGAGGAAACGACCCGGGAGGTTTTTTTGAATTACTTTGGTTAAAAGTAATCTTCTTAAATCCTTACTATACTTTTATCTGTTAATTGATATTTTAATTATATATAAATATATATATTATATATTATTTATTATTATATATATATTTATATTATATAAATATATATATATTTATTTATATATATATATATTATATTTTTATATTATGTATTATATTAAGAATCAATTTTTGGCGCCGCTGCCGGGGAAGTGTGTATCGAATATCGCGTTGAAGCTTGAAGATTAGTGTTTTGAAGACCCTTCCTCGTGAAGTTATCATTTAATTATTTTCTTTTATATAAAAAACTAAAAAAATACAAAAATATTTTATTTTTCTCGATTTATTTTCGTAGATTTATTAGAAAAATCAAAAATACTTTTCCTAAAGTATTTCAAAAACCAAAAAAAATTGTAAAACAACAAAAACAACCGTTGTGTCACTTGTGAAATCGGCTCACTTTTAGATTACAAACTTTAAGAGAGGTTTAAGGAGGGTTGATCCTACGAACTTCGACCCGAAAGGAGAAGGTTTTTAAAACGCTTCGCGCTTACCCGCTCCTCCGCTTCTTTGTGCGTTTTCTAAAGAGCTACCTTACACTTGTTCGATTATCGGTTACAAAAATATTTTTCTTTTCTCTTATTTTGTTTTTAGTGTATGCAAACTCGCTCTTCTTCAAAATTCGTTGGTGAACCTTCTACGAATCCTACTTCTACGAATCCGAAACGTCGTAATCGTAGACGTTCAAAACAAAGAGTCGAACCGTTCGCTCTTGAAGAGACTCCCGTAGTTACGATGGCCGATCAACGTACTATGGCGGAATTACTCCGTGCACCCACCGAGGGTTATGCGGAGGCAATCGTAGTACCACCCATTCCCGCTGAGCATTTCGAGCTCAAGCATAGTCTAATCAATCTTGTAACTTCAAAACAATTCTTCGGTTTTGAGAAAGAAGATCCTCATGCTCATATTCGATATTTTAACAAGATTACTTCTACGTTGAAGTACAAAGATGTGCCCGAGACATCGATTAAGCTTATGCTTTTTCCATTTTCTATCGATGGTCCAGCCCGGATTTGGCTCGACAAAGAACCTTCTCGTTCTATTCTCACTTGGGACGATCTTGTGTCCAAGTTTATTAACCATTTCTTTCCTCCCTCAAAAACAACAAATCTCTGGAATGAAATTTCAAATTTTCAACAAAAGTTTGAGGAAACGTTTAGTGAGGCATCAGACCGTTTCAAGGATCTTCTTCGTGCATGCCCACATCATGGTTTTACCGAATTGCATCAACTCGATACCTTCTACAATGGTTTAAACCCATCCGATCAAGAATTGCACAAGATGTGTTAAAAATTATTGAAAACAAATCAAAAGTTCATAATTCAAGAAACAAACCAATTGTTTCTCAAGTGAAAGCAAATAATGTTGATTCTTCAGAGATAGCCAGTGTCGTAGCTAGTGCCGTGACTAGTGCCATGATTGCGATGTTTAAACAACATCAAGTAACCCCAGCTCAAGCTTCCGTAAAAGCTGTTGAGGAATCTTGTTTTACTTGTGGCGGTGCTCATTCTTACCGACAGTGTGCTGCCACCGATGGCAACACTTTTTCGGGCTATCAAGACAATATTCAAGGATATGTTTCAGCAGCCGCAGTAAACTACAATCAGGGAAATACCGGTTATCGTCCCCAGAGTGTAGCTAATCAGTTTCGGCCACCCGGTTTTGCTCAACCGAATGTGCAAAATCAAGGGTTTAACCAAAATCGAGGAAATAACTTCAATCAAGGAAATACGTCTTATCAAGCTCCGATTCAAACTCAAGTTACTACTTCGAGTGACTTGGAGAAATTTAAGAAAACGAATAAGGCTAGTATGCAAACCATGAGAAATCATATCAGTAATTTAAAACTAGAATTAAGAAATGAAATGTAGTCTACAATGCAAAATCAAAATAATACATTCAAGAATGAAATGAGGAATTAAATGCAAGCTACAATGTGAAATCAAACCAATAAGCTTAAGAACATGATGGCTAATTTCTTTCAAACGAATACCGCTTCTTCTTCGGGTACGGGTTCACTTCCTAGCAACACCGTTGCTAACCCAAGAGGTGACTTGAAAGCAATCACCACCCGAATTGGTATTTCATATGATGGACCTCCAATTACACCTCCTCTATTTCCTCTTCCTAAGGAGGTGGAATGAGAACCCGATGTAACAAAGGATACGATGCTACCGAGTACCTAAAACATCTAACCTCCAGTAGTCCAAATGCAAGCTCCAATTGATGAGCCTGTTGTTGCTCCTAAGCCTAAACCGTCTATACCTTATCCTTCACGAGCCAACAAACAAAAGCTTAGTAAAAAAGATGAAATTCTAGCTTCAAAATTTGTTGAAATCTTTAGGGAATTACATTTCGAGCTTAGTTTCGCGGATGCTGTTCTTCATATGCCAAAATTTGCTTCAATGTTTAAAAGTCTCCTAAATGATAAAGAAAAATTATTTGACTTAGTCAAAACACCGGTGAATGAGAATTGTTTGGCGGTTATCCTAAAAAAGTTGCTCGAAAAACTTGGAAACCCCGGCAAGTTTCTTATACCTTGTGATTTTCAGGGAATGGTTGAATGCTCAGCCTTGGCCGATCTTGGTGCAAGCATCAATCTTATGCCTCTTTTCGTATGGAAAAAGCTTTCTCTTACCGAACTTACCTCCATTCGAATGACTCTCGAGCTTGCGGACCGATCAATTACTCGACCAAAAGGTGTCGCCGAAGATGTCTTCATTAAAGTGGGGAAGTTCCATTATCCGGCTGATTTCGTAGTCGTTGATTACGATGCCGATCCTCGGGTTCCTCTCATTCTCGGGAGACCTTTTCTAAGGACGGCTCGAGCGTTAATTGATGTTTACGGTGAAGAAATAACTCTTTAATTTAATGATGAAGCCATAACTTTTAAAGTTGGTCAAACTTTGAGATACTCCCACAATAATTCTGAATCGGTTAATCGAATCGATGTCATCGATGTTTCATGTGAAGAGTATGCTCAAGAAGTGCTCGGTTTTTCGGATAGTTCTAAAAGTGGCAATCCTACTCCGTCTTTAGATCCTATCCTTTCTACTTCTTTCCCCTCTCTCACTCCTTTTGAAGGAGGTGACTTCATTTTGGAAGAAATCGAAGCTTGTCTTACAAATGATTCAATTCCACCGGGAATTGATGATGCCGACTTTGATCCGGAGGGAGACCTTCTTCTACTCGAGAAGTTATTAAATGATGATCCATCATCTCGTCTCCCTCCGAAGGAACTTCATTTTGGGGAAATTAAAACGATTAAATCTTCTATTGATGATCCTCCCGAGCTTGAGCTCAAGGATTTACCGTCTCATCTTGAATATGCGTTTTTAGAAGGAACCGATAAATTGACCGTCATAATTTCTAAGGAATTAAAAGATGAAGAAAAGGCCGCCCTTTTAAAAGTTCTTAAGTCACACAAACGGGCCATCGCATGGAAAATTTCTGACATTAAGGGTATCGACCCTAGTTTTTGTACTTACAAAATCTTAATGGCAGACGATTTCAAACCGGCGATTCAACATCAACGAAGGATAAATCCAAAAATTCATGAGGTTATCAAACTCCTTGATGCCGGATTGATTTACCCTATCTCCGATAGTCTGTGGGTGAGTCCCGTTCATTGTGTGCCTAAGAAGGGTGGTATGACCGTTGTTGAAAATGAAGATAATGAGTTGATTCCTACGAGACTAGTTACCGGATGGCGTGTTTGTATTGATTACCGAAAGCTTAATGATGCTACTCGTAAAAACCATTTCCCATTGTCGTTTATGGACCAAATGCTCGAAAGACTCGCGGGAAATGAATATTATTGTTTTCTAGATGGTTTTTCTGGATATTTTCAAATACCTATTGACCCAAAAGACCAAGATAAGACCACCTTCACTTGCCCTTATGGGACGTATGCCTTTTGGTTTATGTAATGCTTCGGGCACGTTCCAAAGGTGCATGATGGCCATTTTCCATGACATGATCGAGGAAATAATGGAGGTCTTTATGGACGATTTCTCGGTCTTCGGGGATTCTTTCTTGTCATACCTCTTCCATTTAGACAAACTGCTTAAACGGTGCGAAGACACTAATTTAGTTCTAAATTGGTAGAAATGCCATTTTATGGTAAAAGAAGGCATCGTTCTAGGACATAAGATTTCAAAGTCTGGGATTGAGGTCGACAAAGC